>JAUELO010366240.1:0-14620 GCA_032357855.1 Amphibolips quercusostensackenii | reverse complement strand
CAGTGATCCCAACTGAGTCGTCTTTAGCTGCACATGAATGAATTGTTTATTGGCTATAGTGCGCGCCTGTATTTGAGTTTCAAGTGAGAAAGCGAATGCCAATGAGCCAATTAGCGCAGCTCAGTTTAGGCATGCGCATATTTTTTGGGATTAAGTTAAAGAGTAGCAATCGGATCGAATCCGAAGTAGGTAATACGATTCGCCGCTTTTCTATCAATCCACCGCCACCTTGTAGTATCGCAACTTTACAGAATCCCACAGTTGATAGTAGTTCATATTCCTATAGAGAGATAGAGCATCCGTTCTTTTACTCCAGTTGAAAATATTTACGTTCCCTTGTAAGAAACCTTGCAGCTCCCACCTTCTGCCTTAAATAAAGCGTGGAATTTGTCCCTTCGTGTCCTCGTGGAATAACATCACATGAAGCCTAAGTGGACAGTTTTAAGAATTCTTTGATAAAACTCAGATTACATATCCTCTATAATATTCTAAAGGCGATTGTGTAAAAAAAAGTTATAATTTTCATTAAAACAAACTATAAAAATAATTTTCCAAAACACTTGTATAATTCGTGTAATATAATCGTTGAGCATCTCGTTTTTCGAGGGAAGTGTAAACAAAAAAAAACTTTGAGTTAGAAAGTTGGTTAGAAAAACATAAAAAGTTTATTTTAAAGAAATTAAAAAAAATAAATTGGTCAAAAACTGTGAATTGTAAACTGCAAACGCTCGACTAATCTTGCATTCGTTTTGCGACTCAAGCTTAATGTAGGACGGCGGTAAGGAATAAAAGCATGCAAGAAAATTAAAAAAAAAAATAAAACTTTATTTAATATTGAAAGTTGTATTTTTAAACAACTTTACCACAAAAAAGTTTCATTTGCGTAAACTTTTTTCAATAAACGAAGTGCTAGAAATGGCGATTCAAAAACTGTATCTCACTGCCATGAAGGTAATAAGTTTTAATTTAAAAGCCTACCAAATTCATCTCTTTTGGTTAAAAATTCTACTATTTGCTTAAATAATTAATTTTTTTTTATTGTGAATTTGCCGATACAATTTTTTATTGACAATTAACATTTTTTTCTTCAAAATTCAACTACTTGGTAAAAAGTTCAAATACCTTGTTAAACATTTATTTTACATTAGTTGAGGATTCCAAATTTCATTATTCTATTTTTAGTTCAAAGTTGATCGTTTTCCGTTAAAATTTTAAAATTTATTTTTTCGGTAGAAAACGAATTTTCTTGATTGGGAAGCCGCTCACTACTTGATTACAAATTAAACTTCTTTGTTAAAAATTCATTTTATTATTAAAAGATCCATCTCTCTGGTTGAAAATTAGACTACTATTTTATTATTTGAAGAGCAATCTCTCTTGCTGAGAGTTTTAAGAGGTGAGAGTAAAAATTTTTTTTTCCAAATAATTTTTAAATAGAAAATTTCATTCTCCAGTTTTTGGTTAAATATTCAACAATTTAGTTAAAAACATATTTATTTTATTGTAAATTTATCTCTTTTGGGTTGAAAATTAATCTTCTTGGAGGAAAATTCAGTTACTACTTGGTTAAAAATTTAACTTCTTTTATTAAAAATTAATTTTAATATTCGAAATGCCATCTTCATTTTATCATTTGAAGATCCATCTCCCTTGCTAAAAATCTAACTCCTTTGTTTAAGATTGCTTTTTGAAAATAATTCTCTAAGGTAAAAATTTCATTATTCTATTTTCGGTTAAAAATTTAACAGTTTAGTTGAAAAATTATTTATTTTATTGTAAGTTTGTCTTTGCTGGTACAAAATTTATCTTCTTGATTGAAAATTGAACTTCTTTGTAAAAAATTTATTTTATTATTTTAGCGCAAATAACATTTCTTGATTGAAAATTAAACAACTTGGTTAAAAGATAAACTTTTTTGTTAAAAATTTATTATATTATTTGAAGATCTATCTCTCTGGTTGAAAATTCAGCTACATTTTTCGATTAATTTTTTTTAATTAAGTTTTTAATTGCAAATTGAATTATTTTCTTTTTTGGTAAACATTGATCGTTTTTAGTTAAAAATTGACAAATTTGTTCCAAAATTGATAAATTTAATTGTAAGTGCGTCTTTTTTTGTATAAAATTAATCTTCCTGATTGAAAATTGAACTTTCTTGTAAGAAATTCATTTTATCATTTGAACAGCTATCTTTCTTGCTGATAATTGAACTCTTTTGTTCAGAATCACTTTATGAAAATAATTGTCTTAACTGAGAATTCGGTAATTCTACTTTTGGTTGAAAATTCAAAGATTTAGTTAAAAACTAATGTGTTTTATTGTAATTTCGTCTTTTCTTGTACAAAATTAATCTTCTTGATTGAAAATTAAACTTTTTTGTTTAAAATTTATTTTATTATTTAAAGAGCCATCCCTCTCGTCAAAAATGAAATGTTTAGTTGAAACTTGTTTTGTTTTTCAACAATTTTTTACCAAAAAATTTTATTTTTCTGCTTTTGGTTGAAAACTCTACAATTGAGTTGAAAATATACGTATTTTATTGTAAATTTATCTTATTTGGTAGGAAATTAATCTCTTCGGTTGAAATTTGATTTTATTATTTAAAGAGCCATATTGCTTGCCGAAAATTCAACTGTTATGTTGAAAATTAGTTTTTTTATATAATGTCTCACACTGAAAATTTCATTCTTCTATTTTTGGTTTAAAATTCAACAATTTGGTTGGAAATGTATCTTTTTTATTGTGCGTTCTTTATTTTTTTGTGAAAAATTAGTCTTTTTAATTGAAAATTCAATTACTTAGTTGAAATTTGAACTTACGTTACTATTTTACAAGAAATTGTTTTTTTTTTCAAATAATTTTTCCAAATATAAATTTAATTATTCTATTTTTGTTTGAACTGAAGATATAGTGTCATCATCTTAACTAAAAATCTTTGAACTTTACAAATTTTTGTATTTACAGTTACTATAGAAAAAAAATAACACTTTATATATCATATAATATTTGAGCAATTTTTATTATTATTATTTAAATGTAGAAAATACTTTGATTATAAGAAAAATTAATTGTTTTTAATTTAATTAATAATAATTAATAAATAAATACAAATCAATAAATACAAATAAGTAAATACAAATCCTTTTTATACAGAGTCAGATTATTCACAAATTCATGATTGTTCACTATTAAAATCTTATCATTTTTTATAACAAAAATTGACAAAGGCGCGCGCTGCACGCGCGCGCATGATTATCTAGTTCTATTCTAAACCTCTTTTTGACTGGCTGATGAGTGCCTACTTGAGTTTTCGCAATTTCTTGTGGGCTTAATTCAACAAATGCTCCGGAGTAAGTCTTTATTTTTACCCTTTTTTTACGCCCCACCAACAGGTGTATGTATTTCACAAAAAAGAGTATGACTGTTGTATATTTTTAATATTGCATAGAGGTTACGACTAAACGTTGCTAAAACAGTTTGTTTTTTAGTTAATATGGACTTACGGACATTTTGCAGCTTTCGCTATTTAATTGCTGGATTATCGAGATGAAAGGTGAATCTTCGAAGTTCGAATATCCGGTTTGGACTCTTGTCAGAAATAAGTCTTGGTTCTTCAGGATTATATCCAAACACTTTACAACAAGTAAGCCGGACAGGAAGGGACCTAAACCTGGCCAAAGAGATGGCTTCGCAGCAGGAGGTGACACGGCAGATGCATGTTGTCTGGTAAGAGAAAGAGTCCTTGTAGAAGTATCTCTGCCAGGAAAAATAGAAGGTCTGCCACAGGAAATACAAGGATTAAGATCGCCATTAGCCAGGCACTCGAATTGTGAACTCAACTTTGTAACAAGAAGTAGACCTCAATATTTTACTTGAATCACAAAATCGTTTTTTGGTATCTACTGTGAGTCCATTGTATTACTATTAATTCTTTAAAACTAAACGTTCATTTATCAAATTCTGATATTAATTTTTTATTTTATTTTTAAGGTTGATTTGTGACCTCTCAAATCAAAAGACAAATAAAAATTCAAGTGTTTGAAATTCTATTTTGGAAATGGTAATCTTAAATATACACCGTGCTTCTAATTTTGTACCTACAACATTATCGCGAAAGATTTTTAACATCATACTAAATTAATTTATAACACGCTTATCTCGTTAGTTACTTGACTCAGTCCGTGTCTGATAATAAAAAACCAGGCCCGAACCCAAAAACAAGGAAAAAAAATTATATTGTAGGGATACGTTCTGATATAAAAACTTATGTATAAGATAAAAAATAGTGTTGCAAAGATTGCTTAGTGAAGCTTTAGAAGTAATTTAAGAAAAAGAAAATAATTTAAAGACTGAATAACCTACCAAGGTTTTACAATCAACAAAAATGAATTGCATCAGTCGGATAAAAAGTTAAAAGAAATCATTAAAGCACTAAAATCAATTAACAGAAAAGAACTAGCTGCTTGCGTACAGTTTGTAACGTATCACGAGAGATTCATTAAGACAAGTGTTAATATTACACAAACTTTGTGTGAGTTACTACATTGAGGAAATTAGTAATGGTTTGCGAGCAGCAATAAACTATTCAAAAATACGAAAAAATCATTAACGTAAACTGAAATCTTGACTTATTAAAATTCCAAATTATCCAGCAAAATTAAATTCCGATTCATCTGTTCACGATTTATCACTAGTTGTAGAGGTTGCGTTCAAATCGATACAGAAGCAGCAGCGGTTTTATTATATACCGTTGGTGCATATATTTAGGTCTTATAAATCGAATCTAACAGTAGCTGTAAACTGTGTTCAAGGATGGTTACATTATTAATCGGCATGTAGATATTATATAAAATCAGTTAGGTAAAAAAAATGGAAATGCAGATGATTTATTACGATTACTTCAATCGGATTTTAGTGATGCAATTTTTGATTCAGATTACACGTATTTCAAATACGTATTAGATAGTATAATTTCAAACTTAGATACAAAATTAATAGACAAAAAAACAAAAAAAAAAGATCAAATTCTGCAAAAAATTCTATTTTAGACAGTATCTTTTCGGCCGAATTCCAGAAAGCGGTTAGCAGATCATTTTTCTGGTGGACGAGAAAAGATGAAGTTATCGAATGAAAAAGTGAGATGTACACCATGGATCTATCAGTAAAAATCTTGGACAAAATCATATGCAGATTTTTAAATTCTAATTTATTGCAGAATGATTTTGGTTACAGTCGACGCTCATTTTATACAGCTAAAGATGGTAGATATGGAAAGATGTACTACAGCGGAAAGATTAATATCATTTTTTGAAAATATATTTGCTCGATTCAGTGTACTTAATCATCTGATAACAAATAATGCTTTGCAGTTAAAAAGCAGTAAATCTGAAATATTTTTAAATGACTCACGAGTTAAGGGGGTGAGGCATGGTCCAGAGGGTAGAAAAGCGTTCCTTTTAGCGATTTTTCCTAAAGCAATGGTAAGAGTTATTCATTTAGAAGCTTTTGTACATTTTCAATTGTCATTCCAAAAATATTCTGTGAAATTGTTGTTTGAAAATATTGAGAACTGAGCCGTTGCCAACAGATTTTCGGAGACGCCTTCAAAAAAAGATGCTTTGCGTTAAAGGATAACTCTTAAACGGATCATCAGAAATAAAAAAAAAAAATAGTTTGATAAATTAAATTGCTAGAACGATCTCTTTGACTGGAAAAAATATTGTTTCTCATTTCTTTACAATAAAATTTAAAACTTCACTATTTTAATTCTGCTTGAAAAAGTGTCATTAAATGTCTTTACTGATAACAAATTGCACTTCACGAAAAAAAACTTTGCAAGATATAAAAAAATGTCTAGAAGGAAAATTCTTTTTAAAACGATGAGTTGCGTTCTAGCAGCGGTGGCGAGCGGACGTGTTTCTGCTGAGCTCCCGTCAACATGAGGATAGTACTATCAGGTAGTCTCGGAGCTCTAAAATCTAAGGTTTTTGAGTGCAAGTGTAGTGGGCCCTTCTCTTTAGAGGGACAAGTGTATAAGGGCCAGTATGGCCAAACAGTGAAGAAATGTAGTTGTGAAAAAACCCTCTCTCTCAAAACTTTCGTTGCCCTGGAAGACGAGAACAGATTGCTAAGATTAGATCTCGTGAAGTTTCACTAAGAGGAGAAGAACGCCAAACCCCTGCTGAGTTCTAACACGTGCAACGGATGTAAAATAATCTCAATCATCTCAACAGAGGAGAAAATCGACAAGGTAGTGGGTGCGGCCATAGTCAAAGATGCTGAAATCTTTACAAAAGATGGGAATACATGAAAATCAACACTAAGATAATAAGAAACATCAAGAACAATAAGGCTGCAGGCCCTGACGGTACCATGATCCAACAACTCAAAAACATTGGTACAATCATCAAGATCAGACTTGTAAAAATTCATAACTAGAATCTACAAACTGATTACTTCCCAAAAAAATGGAAATCTGGCCACTGCATTTTTTAGCATGAAAAAGGAAAAGATCCAAGAAAGCCAGAATCTTATAGACCCATCACCGCACTAAACATCATAGGAAAAATGTTGAAGAATATAATACTAGCTAGTATGCAGACACATGTTAAAACGGTAATCCGTCAATTTTAACACGGCTTTTGCAAGAAAATAGAAACCCAGACACAATCTCTATGCACACTGAGTCACATAACAGAAGCTATCCAGAACGTGGAGAAAACCTCAGTCATCCGTAACGATCTCACAGAAGCCTTTGATTGCATCAACCATGAAGGGCTACCATTAAAAGTGGACAAGATAAAGATGCCAGCTAACATTATCCTAACAATAAAAAATCATCTCAAAAATCGCGTAGTAGCTGAAAAGCATCTTAGCATCATTGGGAGAACACACCACGTCCCACACGGGGTACCCCAAGGTTCAGTTCTCGGCCGGCCATCTTTAACATGTACATGGCCGATATTACTGTCAAGAGAATCCCAAACACAATAGCCTTTCGATATGCAGACGATCTCTTGGTAATAAATAAAGCAAGCAAGCCAATATTTGGAAAACTCGCAGCGAGATGGGCGTCAGAAGCCAACAAAACTAAAGCCATCATTTTCACTCAGAAAAAATACCAATTTACTTACCTCCAAGTTGGAAATGAGAAAATCAAACAACAAAAATTGATTGAATACCTAGAAATTGAACTAGACAGGACTTCTTCCATAAAATTACACGTAGATAAAGCTTGCCTCAAAGATAAAAAAAAATCTATCATGCCTAAGCCTATCATTGGATGATGTAGCAAAGTGGACAGAGAAATTAAATTCCTGATGCTTGAAACATGCATCAGGCTAGCCTTAAAATACGGTATCGTACAAGTTGCAAGTAGACTCAGCAGGACGTCTATTTAAAATTAAGAAGTAGCAATTAGAAAGATGAAGACAGGATGCAGGTTTCCTCAATACGTTTTTATCCCAAGATCTACAGAAAATAGTCGATGAGCCTTTATTTTGTAAAAGGCTATTCACCCTACATTAGGAGTTTCTAAAAAAGCAGCGAAAGGCCAACTACAGTAGCACTGACGAGATGTTGACTTCGATGAAAAGGGACCATGTTAACGTCAACACTCTACACTTCGCAAAAGCGCTAAACATTGTAAAGTATTTAGTAGAAAATAAAAACTAACTAGACCTCCTTCGGCACAAGCAAAATAAGCACACACAATCAGATATGGCCACTCATTCCATGTTAAATGTCTAGCAAGGTTTTTGCAGAGTGCAGAGACTACACTTGTGTTACTGTCCTACACCAAAAGCTGGCCCAAGTACACATTATTATGTATCTTACATTATAGAAAATGAATGCCGTTAATCAAAAAAATTCAAAATTCTTTTTAAAAGTTTCGAAAAAGACGCTATTTTTTATGAGACGCATATGTCAGAATAAATTTTTCAAAGCCAAAAGAGCTTTGCCAAAAAGAAATTTAGAATTCCAAAATCATAGTTCTCAATTTTTTTTACTTCTAATTAAAAAAGTTTTATTCTAGAGAGTAGAAAAAACATCGAGAACAAGCGTCAAACGCCAGGTCTGCCAGACGCATGCGGAGCGCGCAATAAAAATGTGTTATTTTTACCCACTTTTCACCCCACGTAGAAGGTGTGTATATTTCGCGGAAAAATGTTGATTATTTGTTTCTTCCAATATTGCACAGACGTAATCAATGAACGTTGATAATACAATTTTTTCTTTGGTTGGTATAGGCTTACGGACATTATTTATTGCTCGAAATTTAATTGCTAGATTATTGGGAGTAAAAGTGTACCTTCGAAGTTCGAATATTTGACTTGGATTCTTGCAAGGAGTGGGTAAGATAAATGTAAGTTCGTGAAGATCAAATCCAAGCATTTAAGAAAAGTTTTGCTAGTTATGACGGGACTTGGACCTAACACGAAGAGATGGCTTGTCAGGAAAAAGAAATACAGAACAAGCATGTGATTTGACAAGCAGAAGAGTGCTTTCTGGAGAATTCCGTTTCGAAAAATAAGAAGGTCTGCAACGAGGAACGCCAGAAATAGGTTTGCCATTAGGCAAGCACTCGAATTGTAAAATCAACTCTGCAAAAAGGAATATGTTTTTTACCTTTCATAAATTATCTGCTGAGAGTCCATTGACTGTCTTTTAATTTTATAAAACACTTGTTTTTAATACGGAATTTGCTTTTTCTTGAATTTTTAACCGCCGAAAATGGAACGATTTCAGAAAGGGCATTTAAAATTGCATTATTTTGTATTATATACATTAAATATTGAAGACTATGTAATTGAAAACATTCACAATTAAAGAAATTGGATTTGCAAGAGTATAAAAAAAAGTACTTTGAATTTTAAATCTTTAAAATTTGTCTATGTATGGTAAATTTTTAAAAGTACATACCTTTAAAATTTAAATCTTAAAAATTTAATAATTTGTATTCTATATTTGAAAAGTTTAATAATGTTCTATTTGAACTCTCAAAAATTGCAAATTTTTAAATTGCTTGAATTAGAAATATAATTTGAATTTTTATTATAAAAATTTACAATCGGAAATCGCGCAAGTTTTATGAATCACAATAACCTAAATTTAAGAATTTGTATTTACACACCCTTAACTTTAAAGATTATTTATTTGGGTATCTTTAAAATTAAACTATAAGAAAGCTATAATAAATTACATCATCTTATAATAGGCACAACAAAAATTTGAACATTTTTTATTTGCAAATTATCAAGATAGACTCATTTTAAAAAATGACATTGAATTTTATGGGATTAAAATAAAAACGTTCAAAATTAAACAAGTTAGCAAATTTGCAAGTGTTTCGAATTGTATTAAAGCCGATTTCGCTATTTCAGTATTTCTTTTAATTTATAACTATCAACCTAATTTTATAATGCTTTGAATTTAAGTATATATTTTCATTTGATGAATGATGATCAGGTCATAAAAATATAAAACATATAATGAGAGCGCGTAATGCCTTATTTGTGCTAGTATTATGTAATAAATACGAATAAATATAATCTTGAAAAATCACAATTTCTGTTACACAATATATTTATTAATAATAAGGAAACACACAGGCAAAGACAAATTTGCAACTGGATACCTTAATTTTCAATAATATAAGTGAATTTTCAAGTAAAAATCGGCCCGCTTAGCCGGCACATTCTCATAGCGCGCTCCGTGCGCCGCACGCAAGTTTGCCCAGGGCGCGCTGTTATTGTATCTTTCACTTCGCGTTTGATAATATATTTAACTCGCGCCTCGAGCGCAATAATATGTTTACCTTGAGCTTTGCGCTCTGATACTTTTTGCCTTGCGCTTTGCGCTCGACTCTTTTCAGTTTTCGCACTTCGTGCACTCTGTACTAAAAATGCTACCGGAAAAACAAGACGTTTCATCAAAAAATGATTTTCAACAAATTTACAGATCTTTTTTAGGTGTGAAAATTTTCTTCATTAATTTTTTTTTTGTATCTTGCGTCGTTTTTTCCAAAAATTGATTTTTTAAACAAATTTCTCACGAATAAAATAAAAACTACGCATCCCATCAAAAAATGATGCGTTACAAATATGTAACTCTTTTTTGAGTGAACGACTTTTGTCTAGTTTTTCTTTCTTTGCTTGTGTCGTTTGTCTAAAACTTTTGATCTTTTTTTGATTTGGAATATAGTTTTTTTTAATAAATCAAAAACTACGTGTACTATTAATAGTAAATACCAAGAAATTTGTAGATTTTTTCGCATAAACAATTTTTGTGATTGTGTCTTTTTTCGTATCTTGTATGGTTTCATCGCAAAATGTAATTGTTGATTTTTTATCATTTTTGTGTGATCAAAATTTTAGTTCTCAATTTTGTAAAAGAATTTGAAAAGTTGCGATAATTTTGTAAGGTGTCCAAAAAGCAACGTTTTTCATTCTTGTACATTTTGCGATCCTGCATGGTTCAGCGCAAAATGTTTATTTTACTTTTTTTAGATTTGGTAAATGTTATAACTTCAGTAATTTTTTTTTCGAAAAAAGTCCTAATGATATATTTCTCCTTTTGTTGCGTAATTTTAACATGTATATAGAATTAAAAAATCTTTAAAAAAGTGGTCTTCAAAATTTTGAAAATGCTATACATTTTCAAATTTTCATTCAAAATGGCTGGCTAATGAACTTGACATTCAGTTTCTAACACCAAAAGGTTGTAATAAAGAGTAATCTGATAGATTGATTTTTTCAAAAACTATAGTACTCACAGGCAGACAGACATATACACAGACAGACGTACAGGCAGACGGACACATTTGTGGTTGGAAATTTAACTGTTTGGTTGAAAATTAAATTTTTTGGTTAAAGATTTATCACTGTAGGTAAAACTTGAAACACCCTGTTAAAAAAACGTTCTTTTTTCTTTTTTTGAAGTACACATTTGGAATTCTCGCTGAATTAATTTAGTAACAATTTGTACTTATTTTGGACAAACTCAAATATAGTTTTAAAGAAAATAGCGATTTAAATAGAGTGTAGATTAAATCGACAAAGATTTGTCTGCATAGAGGTTAAATAAATATAATTAAAAGTATAGATATATTATATCAGGTGAAGAGCCAAGTGAAGAGCCTTACTGTCTGTATAAATATAATTATGTATTGCGCTTTTAGTTCCACTTGATATAGGTATATTTACTTTTAATAATGGGTACTGCTGCATCAATAAGATTATAAGCACGTTAATACGCATATTTAACCCTCCGACTGTCTTTTGCAATACATCTTCTCCTCATAATATTTCCTTAAAATCGTCTCTAAATGCTTCTAGTATCACGTCTATATCATATAGCACTTCACTCTTGCTATTTCTCATGTTAAATGATTCTCTACTTTTGCCTCTCTTTATATTAATTAACGCCTATCCATAACACATTTTTTTGTTTCATTTAAAATTGTTTTGCATTTTTTTTCCTTCTGTTTTGATTTTATCTTTACTTTCTTCAACTAGTAATCTTGCTTTCCTCTTTTTGTGTCTGAAATCATTTTTAAATTTATTTCGTTCCTCATTGCTAAGAACTGTGATCTTTAAGTTTTTTTATATGCTTTTTTTTCTTGTGTGGCTGCTTAGATTTCATTATAACATCACGCATCACCAGACATTCTTTCTCAAACCGCTGTACCACACACTTCAGTCGCACTCTCAACAATAACATCCCGGATCATATTCGATGCAAACTCTATATCTTTATTGCCTATTAGCGCCTCACGAGTTGCCTTATTAATGCGTTCGCTCATCCTATTCTAAAAATCTATTTCCACTTCTGGTTTATGTATTCTCTTGATTTATGTTCGCGTTTGTTTCGTATATATTGTATAAAATATTTTTAAAAAATTAAAAAGATGAATTTCACGCTTATAAGCTAACGAGGCTTTAGCAAATTTTCAATCACTATCATAGTGTGTACCTCGCAAAGATATCTTTTTGTCACTATGATTTACAAAATTGGTTCTTCGGTTGGCATGGGTTTGTGAAGATTATTCAATGTTAGCAATTGAATTGCTAGATTACCAAAAGAAGAAGTGTATTTTTCAAGTTAAAATATCTGGTTCGGATTTTTTTGGAAATAAGTAAAATAAATACAAGTAATACTAAAAGCTCAAATTTGAATTTATGAGAAAGAGTTTGGCTGCCAGATGGAGACCTGGAACTGGCACGACAAAGTGTCTTGGCACGAGGAAGAAAGACGGCAAAAGAATTAGCTCTAGCAATAGGAAGAGTACTTTCTGGGTAATGACGTCTGGCAGGAAAAGTAGTACTTTCTGAAGCACGTTGTCTGGGAAGAGAAAGAGTTTTTTCTGGAGAATGACGTTTGTCAAGAGAAAGATTTCTGATACAAGAAACACCTTAGAAATAGGTTTGCCATTAGGCAAACACTCGAATTATAAAGTTTAATTCAATAAAACGAACATAGGATTACATATTTCCAAAAGTAGACATTCGTTTTTTAGTATATCATGATTTGTTAATCTAGTTGTAATTTCCAATATTGTTGTCAACAGAGTTGTCACATGTTTGCAACTTTTCCATGCACAGCTGCATATTATAAGATAACTTAAAGTCATGTTAACTGTTATAAAATATTATTATTAGAACTAATTTATGTTTATTCTCATATTTATTTTCATTTATTAAATTTATATGAATAGTTATGTGAATTCAACCTTTTCAACACTTGTTTCTTGTACCAAAAACGTTCTCTTTCTAAATTCTTAACAGAAGAAAATTTAGCTGTTGGAAATAAAAATAAAAGAATCAACTGTCTATAAGTCTAAGAAATTAAACTGCTGAAAATATTTTTTAATTTTTTAATATAAGTGTTAAAAAATCAAATGTAATCTTTTTTTCTATGTTTAACAGTTAGAAATTCAAGACAAAATATAGCTCTGTTAAAAAGACAAGTGTAAATACATTATGTTCACGTAATTTCTTATGCAAATTCAGCAAATGAACATTTAAATTTGTATACAGAATTTTGAAAAAGATATTTTTTTTTTAAATAAAACGCTATTTGTATATGTTTTAAGTTTTATAACGAATTAATTATAAATTCCTTGGATTTAAAAGATTTTTAATTGAAGACTTGACTTCTGATCTTTAAAATCGTCCAAATGTAGGACTTTTTATTTATACAGTTGTAAGATATATGAAGTTTTTAATTTTAAAAATTTTCAGCTAAACTTGATGCTTTCTTGAAATTTTATGACAACAAATGCTGTTATTTCGATTATTTACAGTCGAAGTTTCTTTAATTTGATACTTTGAAAATCAAAAATTCGACTTTTGATCTTGAAAATCATCAAAATGAAAGAATTTGTATTTATTAATTAAAAATTGTAGCATCTACTGAAACCCATAGTTCCAAAAGGTTTTTAAATACTATCTAATTAGGATAAAAAGTTTCCAATTAAATTGATTTTTTTTCTTGGAATTTCTGCCGGGTCAAAGTTATGTATGTATTTAAATAAAAGTTAGAGATTACTAAAAGCAAATCAAAATTAAATTAAATTTTTAACGAAATTTTAACAAAAAAGATGAATTTGCAGCTAAGTAGATTTATTGTTTTCTGGAAAAGACAATTTTTCACCTAAATACATCAATTTTTTACAAAAAAAGTTAAATTATTGAGTAGAATATAAATTTTTAGTTAAAAAATGCATGCACTACAAGAAAAAACTACTTTCCAGAAAAATATTAAAATTTTTAAGCAAAAAAATACATTTTTATCACAGTGGTTTTTAATTTCAAACAAGTAGTTACATTTTCGAACAAAATACTTGTTAATTTAAAATCAAAGAACAGTTTAATTCTTCCAAAAAAGATAAACCTTTAATAAATTACATGGATAGGACTTTTCCACTCAAAAGATGAACTTTCAAAGAAAAGATTCATCTCAGCAAAAATTATATATAAAAATTTTCAGTTAAAAACTTTAAATTAAGAAAAAAAAATTAAATTAATTCTCAGCAAAACGGCTTAATCCTCAACCCATTAAAAATATTATTTCTTAACAAAGTAATTCAATTTAATGCAAATTTAACTATTTAGGCATTTTGTTATGAATTTATCTTTCTTGGTAGGAAGTTAATTATTTTACTTAAAAATTGACCTTTTTTCAAAAAAAAATATCTTTTTAGTTAAAAATTCAACTAGTTGTTTTGAAATTGATTATTGCTGTTAAAGATTCATCACTTTCGTTAAAAGAATTATTTGTTGATAACTCGTCTTTTTTTTCTTGTTTTATGTTAAAAAATTAAGTATTTGGTTACAATTAATAATATAATGTTAAATGTTTGTTGTCTACTCGTCAATAATTAATATTTCTTAAATATTGATTTTTATTTCTGAATTGTAAAAAAATTGGTCTGAGCTTCGTTGGGATCCGAACCCAGGTCTTCCAGATTGCCGGTCTTGTGCTCTACTAAGCTGATTTCTTTTAATGTTATGTTTTTGACCTAACGAATTGATTCTTTCGGCATACATTAATTTGCATGTCGTTAAAAAAATTTAATTAGAAAAATTATAAATTTATCATACTATAATACTCACTAATA
>JAUELO010366139.1:0-14620 GCA_032357855.1 Amphibolips quercusostensackenii | reverse complement strand
AAGAAGGTGTAGATCTCGGGGCAGTGAGAGTACGTGTGTTAACGTTCGCAGATGATAAGGTTGTTATGTCGAATTTAATTGAAGACTTGCAAAGAATGTTAAGAAAAGTGAACATAAGCATAAAAAATATGGGCCTGAAAATTAAGCTGAAAAAAATATGGTGTTTGAAGAATAGTGTAGAAAAACAATATGTAGCATTGTCTTGAGCAATAAGAATATAAAGCAAATTGTCAAGTTCGTTTGGCAGCTCATTTACAAATTACAGAAAAATTAATGATGTGATAGATAGGCGTATAAACGAGAAGAAAAAAGGTTATCGGTAAAACAGAACCCATTATATGAAGTAAAATATATAAAATGAAACTAAAAGAGTGATACATAACTCTGCATTTATACAGACGGTTGTGCATGGTAGCAAGACGTGGTCCTACCCAAAAAATCATAAAAGTGCAATTGAAGCGATTAGCATGAAATTCATGCGCATGTGGCGCGGTAAAACACTGATGTACCAAATGAGTAATGAGATAACCCTCAAAGAATGTGGCTTGGAGGAAACACAACTTGATATATGTAAAGGAAATGCGCTAGTATGTTTTGTGAATCTTGAGAGAATGAAAGATGAACGACTGACGAAATAAGTGTGTCCAGGTAAAGTAAATAGCAATGTGCTCAAAGGTAGACCGTCACAAAAATTGTAACACATATCATAAAAACTTTTAGTGTATTTCAGTTTATTAATAAAAGTTGAGATTAAGTTAAAATCCTTCAAGCAGATTCATGCAAAAATTTCAGCTCAGGCTGGAATTAGAATTTATTAGAAAAATTATATCAGTCTAAGCTGAAATTTTATTAAAAATATGTTTAAAAAGTTATAGCATATGTTAGAGAAAATTTTAATGAAATTTGTTATAAGAATGTGTACAAAAATCAACTATAACAACTTGCACTGAAATTATTGCAGCATGTATCAAAAAAAGTTTAACATATGTGAGAAAAATGTCAGTCAAATTAAATTATTGGTAAACGTAAAGATTGAATTTAAATCTCTCAAACATATTTCAGCAAAAACATTGCAAAAGGCGCAAAATGATAATAATATATGTTCCAAAGTGAAATGCGAATTTTCAAATCTGATGTGAGATACTTTAATGTATGATTGATTTGATATTAGATAATATTGTACTTACGAGCGGAATTCAGAAATATCATAGAAGTTAAGAGTAGACTGGAAATTAATATCTTCATGTTTCTAATGAAACAAAACTGCTTTTAAAAAAATTTCTATTGCTGCGACTGACAAGAACTTGTATGCGTATCCTAATGACTTATATACTAGTTACAATCATATTATAGACGGAAATGATTGTGTACATTTGGATAAGGAAATAAAGCGAAAATAAACTATTTTTTTAAACAAAAATCTGTTGCTGTGAAATGAAAAATCTTTATTTACTATCCTTGTAAATGTCAAGAATAGACCAGATCAGGAAGTGACAATCGTAAACGAGCGAGATAAAGAAGAGTTTTTACCATAATTATTACATATTTTTTCACAAATCTTATAAGCTTAACTTTCCTTTAGAGTTTTAAAACTATTTAATGATTTTGGAATTTACTGTTATGATAGTTACACCCTTAAACAAACTATTACATGAAATTATAAGAAACTCAGTAACGAATAAAATAATAATGAAATGTTGCAAAAAAGTGATATAAAAAATAAAGAAACTACAAACTAATGATTAATTTATTTATTTTGAGTACGATTTTGAATTATCTCACCATATTAAATTTTAATAAACAACAATTAGGAAAATCCTTCAACTATTCTTCCAATTTGAAATTCTTGAAGCATTCAAAACCTTATTTTTACGTGTCGAGGAAAATTTGATTCTTCAGCACTAATATGAAATTTGGGTAATTATATAATTATAAAAGATTGGTATATACATATAAATTGAGTTAACTTCGAGATTGATTATTTTAATCTTTTCAGATGCATAATCGTATGCATTCATGAAAAAAATCCAGTTTTGTCCTTCGTGTTCCTGACAATAACTCAGGGCTAACCCACTCTTGTTTTTACAATTTGAGACCTGAATAAACACATAAAATTCATATTTGTACATGCATTATTAAAAAAGTATTTTCAATATTTAGAATCTAAACTGTTTTGTCCTTAAGAAAAATCTCTGTTCCTATGAATTAAAAAAAAGTACAATCAAATCAAGATGATACGAAAAATTTTTATTGAAGTCTTCTAAAAATTTAAAAATTGTTTAACTTCTTTCACGTTTAAAATACGAAAAGGTAAATAAACAGAGATTTCACAATTGGAACTCGTCAACTCTTGTGTATCTTCGTATTTCTTAACACAAATAATTGTAGATATCATTTACACATGGAGGATTTCGGATTAATATTTAACAACCCAAATGTAATGCAGGAATTGACTTAGATCAATACAACAAATCTTTGAATGAATGTACAAAGTATATTCAGTAAATATTATTTTTTTATAAAATGTAGAAATTGATATCAAGGTACATAAAATCTGAAAATTCAGAAACAAACTGCGCATTAACAATGCGTAAAGCTAAGACCAGCTAAATTTATGCAATTTGAAATACTTAATCCGAATAATATAGCAAATTATATTTGCTTAATACATGGTAGAATGTTTTGGAAAGTAGGCAGAATAAAAACTCGATATGCTGTTCACGTCTGGGTATCAACAGTTTCTGCACATTCGTTGTAATTTGGCTTTCCTTTGAGAAGGTGTTGAATAGAACACGTAATTTTTTTAAATAACGGAGGCTAATTCAACAAAGGCATATAACCTAATAAATTTTGGTGTTTTCAAATCCAAAACGGACTTAACGGTTCAAAAAAACAATCGTCGAAACAATTTTTTAATTGGAGCTACGAGAAATCGCTTTGGCAGAACAAAATAATTTAAAGCTAAAAAGTGACAAAACCATACTTGTTATGCTTTTCCTTTACTCGAAAACTGGATCCACATTCGGTTACTGCCGGCAAAAGACATTAAAGTGGTTAAGATATGAGAAGGACCCTAAGCCTCCATGATTTTTACGCGTCAAAGTTCTTAACTAAAAAGTACCTTCTCAATTTCTATCGTGACACCACAGTCACATCAATACAGGCACAATTCTTATAAGCGACAATCGTTTGATATTTGTGATTGTCTATAATCATTAATTGAAATTCGTGTTTATATATTAAAATTGGGATTATATTTAGGGCTAAGTATAACTCCCCACTGGAACCCAAAAAATGCTATTTCCAAACATTATATTCTACGATAAAAATGAGACGTTTTTCAAAGAACGTGACAAATTCAATTAGCAGAAAAGTTCAGGAATGAAGATGAATAATGCCTGTAAGTTTTTTTCAATCAAAAATTAAATATGAGTTGCAAAACGTTAAAAATTCACTTTAATTTTCGGAAAAGGATTTAATTACATATTCTATTTGGTTGTATTATTCGAAAATGAAAACATACTATTTGTGCATAAATTAGATAGTATAAATATGAACGTACATACCAGCTCAGCTATCGCCTTTCTCCAACTAAAATTTTAAAAAAAATAAAAAAATTTCGGCACTGATTAACGAAAGCCTTCAACTCGCGCATTCGCAAAATGTGCTTACACGAATTCCTTCAGCTTTTTTATTAACAATATGTAGGAGACCATTCATGTTTATTGGTCCCTTGTTTTTAAAAACTAATTTTAAAATCCACAAGAATAGTGAAAGAATTATTTCATATGTAAAAGGCTTTTCTTCTGGTGAAAATGTATTCGAAAAAAATTGTATACACCTGGGAAATTATTAATGTTGTCACAGTAAATTTTTATATATTTGAGTTTTGTGTTTTTCATTGAATTATCTTTTTTTAGCTGACCCTAAAACGTATTAAAAAAATCTTTGGACTTTTTACTGATAAAAATACACTGGAAAAAAATTGCAAGCCTAACTAATCGAAAAAAGGAGGACAGCTGGTTTCAAAAGTAATTATTTTTGTATTTAATGAAATTATTATTGTTTATCTAGCTTTGATAATCTTTTTGAACACCTAAGGGCTTTTAAAACAAAATTACACCAAACTTTCTATTTTAATTTAAAAGATTTGAAAATAAGTTAGCAGAATATTTAATAATAAGTTATTCATACATTTTTGACATTCTTTCACCTTTATTAAATGTCCTTAGAGTAGTTTAAAATTTTTCTGGTAATAATGGATAAGCTTGTAAACTCTAGAATCACAGGCTGCATTGTCTAAACTGTGAAAAATAGCATTTCTAGATGCACATTTTTTTCGAGTTGAAGGAAGTAATTTTCCTCTGCACTTGCAATTTCGTTCCAATGTAACCGTCTCGTTGATTTTTGCCTATCACCTTGGAGGATACCTTGGTTACAACCTTGATCATTCTTTCCACAGTTGCAAGGTCTTTTTTTGAGAGATTTTGAGTTTGAGATGGTTTAGTCAAGTTTTTTTTTTCCACTCGATAATATTTGTATAATCTGCTGCATCGAACTGTAAGATTGGAATTTTGAAGTTCTAGGTCCATGTGATTGTTGTGGATCTAAGGATGATTTTTGCCGGATGTTGAGGATTCATAGAATTGCTTCTTCTCTAATTGTTTTTTGATCGTCTTCTAACATTGCATGCAGAAGGTTTTCAGGGTAGACAAAATGAGCACCTCGCTGGAGTACTTGATCAACGAATAACTTTAGACTTAGATCTAGGTACTGAGAAGGTTGCACCTCTTTCCATAAAAGCTGGGCACCTTTAGTACACGAAGGATTTGTTTTGGTACCACTAAACAGACGCAAAATTTCACCAGCGAAAGTGACCTACCTTAAGTGGCAAAGCGCTCCAGAGCATCTATTAGCCGCGTCTGCTAGACATATGCCCGACATAACAGCCTCACACAATAGTAGTAAATATGCTTGATCATTAATTGAAGATTTAAGGTCGATTTTTGGAAATTCAGTTTAAATTTTCCAGAACCTGATAATAGGAAACTGTTCACAATTCTTTAATTGTTTACGAATGGGACCAGTAAAACTTTTTGGACCAGAGGTCTTACCGTCTAGACTGATAAGAAAATTCTGTAGTGGTAACTTGTTTATGTAAAGTATGCATACAATCCATTGAACTGGTCGATCCACTCGTTTTTCGATTAAATCCAGAATGCCAGTATTAGATCCCGTGGTAACAGCCGTACTGTCACAGCCGACAAACTATAAAGTATTTGTCCATATTACGAATCAATAAAAGTGCTAAAAAATTTCTAAAAAAGCGTAATTAAATTTTAGAATGAATATCATTATGGTAAAATCTATACCATCTGTGATAGATGCTGCGGAGCTTGATTAAGAAGCAATGTGTCCAATGTATTTTGCCTTAGGTTCTTCTACCAAACCTACCTGCTCTTTCCTTATAGAGCATCAAGAAAATTTCTCACCCTTCTTATATTGTACTAAAGTGACATCTTTCCTCTTATCAAAGTATAGAGATGTTAAATTTCTTTATTTCTGGCAATCACTCACTTGCAACTCTGTTTGTTTTCGCTTTAAAGCTCTTTGGACTTTACACTTGCCGACAAATTTTAAATTGTGTCTTTTAGAAATGAATGTAAGTCTTTTATTAAAGCACATGTAACCTGCGATTCAGGTTTCACTGATGTTTCCGTTTTTCTAAATGCTTCAGCTACTGTTCTTAATTTTACTTCCATTTGCGTCGTGGGTTTAAACTGTTGAACAATACGTGGTCCAGGAATGAAGTCATCATCATCGCCATCAATATCATTGTCAACGTCCTCGACACCACTCTCTTCGCCAGTAGTTCGTTCGCCCTGCTCTATGAATGGATTTTCTGCTTTAATAGTGTTTTTACAGTTAAGGTGGTCTCCTTTAATCATCTTAAAAAAGATGGAAAGTGAAGACTGTTTTTTAATTGTAGCATTGAAAATAGAATTTTTTTACGCACGGCTTATTTGGTTTCGCAGCTAGATCCCGGGCAGCTTTCTATCAGCATCAACAACATACATTCTTCTGCTTGTTCTCTGAGCTATCGACAAAGCTTTTTCTCTTTCTGCTACCTTATATGGTTTTTCACTGGAACATGAATCCAAACTGGAACACTTGCAAAAACAAATATCAACTAGACCTTGATGATCCATTTTAAAGTGTAAAATTTTTGCTTGTGACTTAACCTTCAGAAAAGTTTGATATTTTAGAAAATAATCTTAAACTTTTTCGGACACCTTTTTCGAAAGTAGTTGTCAACGATGTAGAGAACCAAAGTTTTTTTAATGCTTCAAAAAAAGATCTCGTTTAACTTAACAATTTTTGTGCGAAACTTTTAATTCTCCTGTCGTAAATGATTTTTCACAAAAAGGATATATTTTACGAAATCTTTCTCAAGTGAAAGAGAATGCGAATCTGAGTCGTTGTTTTTGTTCTTATATATACTACCTACGATGCCTTTAATTGTCCCGAGCGCCCCACTATGGAGGCTGGTTGAACTTGATCAACCAACCAAGTCTTTTTTCAAAAAACCTAGGAAAACAGGAAGCCAAACAGGTTTGATATAATACCCATTATCCCTATTGATGTCATGAGGGTGTTTTAAGATTTCGATTGCTTTTCTATGTTTCCTTGTGGAAATATTGCATATTTTGCGATAATGGTTGTTTTGACAAATAAAATGCTATGTTCTGTTTCAGTATGATGTTCAGCTAGTGTCGATTGCGTGAACCGACTTTACTCACAAGTCTTTTACACGTTGGCTCACCGCTCTTCTGGTTTCTCCAACATAGACTTTGCTGCAAGAGCAAGGGTTTTTATGTACTCCAGGATCACTGAGAGGTGCCTTTTTATCTTAAGTGTTATTTAGAAGTTGTCTTATTTTTGCAGGTGGTTTAAATATGGTGTGAATGTTGTGCTCGTTAAGAATTGTTCCTATTTGTTCTGTAATACCTTGGACGTTGAGTAGAATAGTAGTCGTTTTTCTCTCTCTTTATTTAGTAGATTGTGTTTACTTGTTATTTTGAGTGTATTTTTTTATTGCTTTATTTTTTTTGTTTTGTTTTTGTAATCGTTCTGTATTAGAATTTGTTTGACCTTTCGTATTCCTTTTTAAAGTTATCTATATCTGGTATGAAGACAGCTCTGTATACAAGGGAGTTCATCACCAATTGCTTTTGAGATGGTTGGTGTTGGGAAGAGGCATGTAGGTATCTGTTTGTATGGGTAGGTTTTCTGTAAACTTTATGTCCTAAAGTGTTATCAGATATTTTGTAAGCTAGTACGTCCAAGCAAGTCATTTTTCCGTTTTGTTCGATTATCGTGGTGAATTGGATTTCGGGCTGTAATTGATTGATGAAATCGAAAAACTTGTGTGGTTTATCTAGTCCATATCTCCAAAAGACAGAAGTGTCATCAACGTAACGTCACCAAAATTTAGGTTTAAGCTAGGATTGATTTAAGATTTTAGTTTCTAGATGTTCCATAGAGATGTTAGCTGTTATATGTGAGACTGGAAGTTTGCAAAGGATTTGATAATATTGATTGTATCAGAGATTCGTACATTCGTAAAAAGAGATACCATGTTGAAACTAACTAGGAGGTTTCTGGCTTAAATGTGAATTTGTAGTATCTTTTTGATAAAGTCAAAAAAGTTTTGAACGTGTGTAATAGAGCTTTTTGTGGAAGGCTTTAGTTCTTTGTCAAGGAAGCGTGCTAGGTTGTAAGCTGGCGAGTTTATCGCGCTGACGATCGATCTGAGTAGAATGCTGTTTTTACGGATTTTTGGCAGTCCGTAAAGTTTTTGTGAGATAAGATTAGCAGGTAATTATTAAGATATTGTTTTGTTGTCCAGTTAAGAGTCTTGTAGAAGGTTTTTTGTTTCGCTGACTACTACTCCTGTGGGGTCTTGTTTAAGCTTCTTATATGTACCGTCAGTTAGAAGGTTCATGATTTTGTTGCTATAGTCTTCTTAATTTATTTTTACTGTAGTGTTGCATTTGTCATTTGCTTTATTAGCTGAAAAAGTGTATATTATAAATTTCAAATTACTGATAATTTCCTCTCTTGGGATTTTAGAGGGGTCTACTACAAAATTATGTCTTTTATACTAGGCTGAAATCATTTTATTGCTAGAGGATAATTAGAGATGTTTTTTACTGTGTTTGTTAGTAGTGTGTGCTTGACTGGAAGTAATTTACCAAATTTGATTTTGTTTTTCAGAGTAGAAAAGTCTTTAACCCGTTGGGATTGGTCAAATGATATGCCGTTCAATGTAGACCAAATGTCAAATCTGAGGGTGCTTGATAGAAAAAGGTTTTAATAGTTTTTTCAAAGTGAGCAAGGCAAATCAAGTTTGTTGTATCCTTTTTTTCAAAAAAAATCAAACTTGTTTTATGTAGAATCGATCTGACTCTGGATATTTTTAAATGGTTTTTTAATTGTCAAAATTTTAGGACGCAGTTGTTGTCCCTGCATCGCTTTAAGAAAGCTTAAGATGTTAGTAGCTTGGCTTGAGAAGACCTAAGCTTACTAAAGGTGTTAGTTTTAGTAAGAAACCTCTTTCCGTAGAGTTCTATAGTAGTAGATTTAATGCTTTCATAATAATTTATTAGAATAAAAATGAAAGGATTTTTCCGGGTTTCAATCGTGTTTAAAACTACGAATTTTGCCGACGTTTCGTGAACATTGTAGTTCACTTCTTTAGGGCTAGCCTGAAACTAAAGCTTCAGGTTATGTTGTTCTCATATATACTCTCTACGATGACTGTGATTAGACAGAGCGCCACACTATTGAGACTGGTTGAACCTGATTGTTCAATCAAGTCTTAAAAAAAAAATTTTATTAATCTTTTAATTTGAAACAACAAAGTATATGTATTTTTCTTCGTCAAAAGCCCTTCAGTGTTCAAGAAGATTATCAAAGCTATATTGACAAAAATAAAAAAAATTAAAAAAAATCAAATATTTATAAATTTACTGTGCAGCATTTATGATTTTCCAAGCGTATTAAATTTTTTTCGAACACATTTTTACCAGTAGAAAAGCTTTTTACACATGAAATAATTTTTTTACTATTCTTGTAGATTTTAAATTTGTTTTTTGAAAACAGGGATCTATTAGGCATTAATAATCTCCTGCAGATTGTTAATAAGTAAGCTGAGAGAAATTAGACAGACATTAAGGAATTCTAGAAACATTAAAAAAAATTGACACACGGGAAATATTAAAACTATGAAAATAAGAATTTTTTCAAGCACATTTTGCGTCCGCGAAAGTTGAAGGCTTTTGTCAATCAATGCCAAGTTTTAGAATAATCGGAAAGGTATTACGTAATAAAAAAATGAAAATGCTAGGCTTATCAATTGAGGTATATAGCGCAACGGATACGTGTAGCACCGTTGCATGAATATGCTTTCAAGTTAACTACTGCTATCGTCACTTATTTACTTTACTTTTAAGTAGTCAGTGTTCCCAAAGTTGACTTAAGTCCTTTATACTATACTTGATTTTTTTTTAAGGTGAAAAATATCTGCGGCAAATAGAAATTCTAGATGTGCTTGATGTGATAAGTTTTCATTTAAACTGCATGAGAATAAAAAAATAATTATAACTAAAGAGGAAGCAACGTATTTTTATAACATTAAAAAAACGATTTTTCTTAATGATACCTTATGATAAAAGTTCCGAGTTTTTTAGTATAAAAACGATAGTTTTCATATTGGTTACTCGATTTTTGGGAACATAATCAACATTCATTAACTAGAATCAATTTCCAATGATCTAGCAATAACTATTTAACTAAAACGTAAATTAGAGAAATCAAGTATGAAGAGAATTACAGTTCCAATTCAAAGAACTTTTTCAACTCACAAATATTTTTATCTTCGTCCCGCCACAATGAATTTCATAGTTATTTCAGAAGAAGCTTGTATGCAATCTTATATTAAGATAGAAATCCACATACTAGCAGAAAATTAATGTTAATATTACCTTATCAAAGATCGATTTGACGTCGCAGGTCATGGTCTTTTGAAGGTGTACCCTAATTTGTCAAGTGTCAGTTGTGTGGAATTATTGAAATTGATGGAAGCCCAGAATTTAAATGTGCCTCAACCTTTTATGATATGCTCGAAGATAAAGTCTTTCCAAAAAGAAACGTATTACTTTTACAGAATTAAACTGGGAATGTACTATACGCTGGAGATACATACGAGTAATGACTCTAATGCAAAACAGGAAGACACGTAGCGTACCTCATACACTTGTAATATAGCATTTCTTTTTTAAAAAGCACTGGTAATTTTGATGAAATTTTAACTTTCATTCTACAACTGTAACATAAGTAACATATCTCAAAATATTCATTAGCAATAGTCCAGGCATTTGAGGAGGACGTCTTACCCTCTCACTTTGGATCGTTTTTTCTCATTTTAGGCAACCTAAATGTAAGTTTCATTTATTTAATATTCAGGAAAATCTGATGTTGACTTGCGATGGGACCTATGCCCTTCAACAGAAAAGTGCGAATAGTAAGTTTCAAAAGAACTAATTTTCTGGGCAAAAAAAAGTCCCACTTTGCAACATTTTTACGATTTTGACATCTGATGGCAACGTGCCTGACGTGCTAGGAACATTCTATTCTATTCGAAAAAAGGTTCAATTTTAACAGATTTAAAGGCTGAAATTTCCGAAAGAATGAAAGCCCATAGACGTGAAAAATTATTTAGCTAACGAGGTCGCGGAGAAAGGTTTTTCAAGAAAAAAAGTAATATTCTGGAGTTCAATCGCGTCATCTTTTTCAAAAAATTCATTGGTGTTTAGTTAAATATAAGCCTAATAGTGTCGTTATTTCAGGTCTGCTGCAGTACGAATGTGACTGCGCTAACGGACCAAGGACTGCTGGCTGCTGGTCACATATTTTTTCAATATTTTATTATTTATTTCTTGCGAGATAATTATCTAAAGTTTTAAAACCAGATAAAATTCACAATAAAATGTTTTAGGTGGACAATATAACTTCTGATATTAAGAAAGACAGCGATGAAAATTAAAGGGATCTGGCAGAAAATAATAAGCTTAATTTGGAAAAGACAAGAAAACTCAAGCAAATTAAGCACCCTGATTCGTGATAGGCCAGAGGACTCACGATAAACAAGCACCCCATGAAATAATTCACATTATTAATGTTATATTCAACCCCCTACATTAAATGTTAGGCCTTTTCAATTGCCTGTTAGTTAAGTATTTTTAGTCACCTAATGACTAGTAAGGTGCTGCTGCATATTAAGCAAGGCACTGACCAGCACTATAGCTGTATGCCACTAGAAGATAATGTCTTATAACGACGTCTTGGAATATTGGACGATTTTGCAATGTGTTAAGTCGCATCCTCACAAGCCGGGTTCTTTGAGATTAGACTGATTTTTCTGTAGCTATTCGTAGAAAAAACATGATTTCAAAGTATTTAAAGAAAAAACAAGTCAACACATAGCGGCAATTAATTATTAATATCCTCTATGGAAATTTGTTTTCTTAAAAAGATACAGACTAAAAAATTAGTTAAATCTCCTTCTAACCAACAAGGCTCTTTAGCAGTTCTTAGCACCTCAAATAGTAAAGCAGAGAATAGGATTTTATTTTTTTCTATGAACAAGGCGAATGGTGATGCAAACTATGGGTACAGGAAAGCCCTCAAGAATATAAAGTATAGCAGTGCTGCCAGAAAGAGATACCATCGCCAACAACTTTTTTTGCAAGGTGATGCACTTCTGTTGACCAAAATAAATTATGTAAACTCGTGCCTTGAAATCACCAAAAATTCATTATTGTATCTAAAGGATTCCCACAAAAGAAACTGAACTCAAAACCAGTCCAGGCTATTGAGTCAATCCTCGAGATTATAGCATATGAATACTTTGTATTTTCAAGGAAACAAGATCGATCCTCAAGAAGTTGGCAATCGACTACGCGCATGAAAAACTGGGAAGTAGACTATATTCGATGTGAAGGAAAGCACTAGGACGAAATAGTTAGTCTCGAGTGTGGACCCTTTACTGGCCTGAAGCACTAAAGAGGTTGACTGTACACTTTTTCCAGGGATCAAAAGAATTTCAATAAAAATCCATTCTGGGCCAATGCACATCAAACAATATAAAATAATAACAACACTAACAATAGAGATGATAACCTTTTGATTATATCTTAGCTATCGATCTAACCATATATTGAATCAACGAAATACATAAATCTTCGTGAAAATTAGATGTCAAGAGGTTGTCGACGTAATGATAAGCTCTATATCCATTATCAAATTATTCAGGGATTGACATTTATCCACTAGGACATTGCTATTAGATCGCAGCATATATCCTTCTCCCTGACAGCTACCAAGTTTGATCTAATTAGGTACAGGAATCCAAGAACGACTGACCGTGACAAATATAAGGAAGACTTGAAGAGATCGCGGTAACTATTTACAGTAGGGTTAGATCAGTTGATCTGCTAAAGTTTGCAGTAGATATAGTGCGCAGTGCTATACATAGATCTTTCGAGAGTAACTGTTCTTTCCATATTAGAGAAACCAGTCTTGGATGCTCTTTGGTGAAATTGTAGATTACAAACTTAAAAAAAAATAACTAGCAGAATATTTAACATACAGTCATGGGATTCTAAATATATATTTTATGCTGCAAAACTCTAAAGGTTCATCGAGAAAAGCCTCTATACCAAGATCATTATCAATATTGATTGAAAGCCTGGTTACTTTTTGAAGAAAGGAAATAGTTAGCCAATTCTTCCAATGGCACACGTCATAGGGTTAGTGGAGATGAATAAAGGGTGTCAAGGCGGATAAGATTTTAAAGACGTACTTAACAAACGTTCTTTAAATAATTAGGTGTGCTCATTTTTATGAATTAAATAGGACCTTTATGATAAAGAAGAATGTAGAATATAAATGATAATTGATTTTTAGTTTGAAATTTATTTATGTTTAATTACTACGTTAAAAATGTAATTATGAGGATAAAGGCATCTCGAAGAGGCATGACTTAAATCCATCTGGTGAACATGTCTTCGAAAACAACGAGATACTGGTAACCAGAGTGGCTTAGTGGAACGGACCCATCATGCCTACCGCTACCACCGGCCAAAACTGCTCGATTACTCGATTACCCATCAGAGCTACTGGGCTTGTCTTATCTACTTTAATTTTTTGGCATGTTTGATAAGCTTGGACGTATTTTGCAACGTTAGTAAACATGCAGGGACAATATTAAAACAAAAAAGGATGCTGGAATGTTTTATCCACACCTTAGTCTCCAGAAGTCGTTGTATCGTGATCAGGGCGATAACAGTACAATCTATTGCCTTCTAATTTTCAATCGGGAAATTAATACGGCATTTTTGGACCAATTCAGTTCGTCAGATATACCAAAGATTGTCGGTCTTGTTAATGGCATATACGACTTTAGAGTCTGATTCGAACATGCGCGACAGCGCGTCTGGTAGATGCTCAAAGCACCTTTTCTGTGTTTAATTTGTGTTAGGACGGCTCTCAAGCCCGTACTACTTCCGTTATCAAATCAGAGCAGAAATTCTTGGAAGGTTTTTTTCCGGTTTCCCCTCTATTTAAACCTTCGATTTTTTTTCAATAATCAATAGAGTGGTTTTGCTCTTTGCGCGAAATCTATTATAAATTGCCCATACCATGAGACCATACCCGGAAATCGTCTAAGTTTGCGCAAAGTATCATGAGCAATAATTATTGCATCTAAGACATTTTCTAACCGACAAATCTTTTTATTAGATGTTTTACTGACTACTGTTATGTCATCTATGTACGCGAATGCACGGGTCTCAAATTCCGGTGTTTTCAGTCGATCCCGCAATCGCTGAAACATTACTGGTGCTTCCGGTAACCCGAATGGCATACGATTATAATGATACAGCCCCGCCAAGATTTCTTGGCTACCTTATTTAATTTTTGAAAGATAATATCACGCTTGTAGTCTACATTTGGTTTCCTAACCATCACTACCGAGTTACACTACCGCTCTTGCTAGAACTTATAATTTTCTCAGATTCAAGCTTTTGGGCATTTTTTTCTTGAGGGTTCTTTAGCTTTGAGAAAATCGTCTGAATATTTAGCTTCCGAAGGCTTTATGCATCCTTTATTCCCGCACAGGCTTTTCTAAGCCATCGTATATTCGACAAATACCGTTACCTTTTCTTCAAATACGAGATTTAAATCTAACGCCAAAATCAAATAGTCTAGAAAAAATTATGCCCAAACAAAACTTTGCAATCAAAAGTTAGTGTAAAACGAATTTCTGAAGCTAATTTCTCAAGTCATTCCCGGCAACGTCCAAAAGATGGTTTGCCTATATAAGTGCAGCACGACCCTACATGAAAGAATTCATGTTGTGGCTGACCGGACCCCGTAGTTAATCACCCGTTTTCTTGTCCCGGCCTGGACCCCGAGCATTCGCTACAGTTCGATTAAATTTGAACGGGTTTGTAATATGCGTACCAAAACGTAATTTTTTGTAAGAGCAAGGATGCCA
>JAUELO010366037.1:0-14620 GCA_032357855.1 Amphibolips quercusostensackenii | reverse complement strand
TAGTGCACGTAAACTCCACAAGGTTTTGTATAGTTTATATTTGATCGTTTATCGTTTATAGTTAATAGTTTTGTGAAGGATTTATCCAACAGTGTGACCCAGTTAAAATCATGCCATGAAAATGAACACAAGTTGATACCGTCTGTCAGGTTGAAAGTGAAGGGTATTAAATTTATTACAGAATATATCAATTTTGCATCTTTGAATTTAGATTATTTTAGTTTTTTTTTAATTCAAAAAAGGACCATTGTACAACAATATATTTAATTATTAAATAAGTATGGGGGGAGGCCGGTACACACTGGATAATCCAAAAATTTTGATAATAGAGAGAATATTAGTGCACTAAAATTATTTTTACAAGCTTTAGAATCAACTCAGTGTAAAAAAATATTATCCAGTGTGTACCACCCTCCCCTAAAAATAAATAAAGGGAATAAAGATAAATAAAAGGTCTCAGAATTATAAATATGATTTTTTTCGGGAGAAAATCTGTCGCAGAATTTGAATGTAGATTATTTTTATTTATTTTTAAAATTTATAAAGGTACAATTGTACAACAATATATTAAATTATTAAATAAGTATAGGGGGAGTCTATTACACACTGGATAATTCAAAATTTTGAAAAATGGCGATAATATTAATGCACTAGAATTATTTGTACAAGCTTTCGAATCAAGTCAGTGTGAAAGAATATTATCCACTGTGTACCAGCCTCCCCTAAAGATAAATGAAGGGCATAAAGATAAATAAAAGGTATCAGAATTGAAAATATGATTTTTTGCGGAAGAATATCTGTCGCAGAATTAGAATTTAGATTATTTTAGTTAATTTTTAGACTTCATAAAGGGATAATTGTACAACAATATATTAAATTATTAAATAAGTCTGGGGGGGAGACTAGTACACACTGGATAGTCTAAATTTTTTGACTACAAAGATAATAATAATGCACCAGAATTATTTTTACAAGCTTTAGAATCAAATCAGTGTGAAAAATTATTATCCAGTGTGTACCACCCTCCCCTAAAGATAAATAAAGTGAATAAAGATAAATAAAACGTCTAAGAATTATAAATATGATTTTTTGCGGGAGAAAATCTGTCGCAGAAATTAAATTTAGATTATTTTAATATATTTTAAAAATTTATAGAGGGATAATTGTGCAACAATATATTAAATTATTAAATAAGTATGAGGGAAGACTGGTAAACACTGGATAATCCGAAATTTTTGATAATAGAGATAATATTAATGCACTAGAATTTTTTTTACAATCTTTAGAATCAAATTAGTGTAAAAAAATATTATCCAGTGTGTACCACCCTCCCCTCAAGATAAGTAAAGGGAATAAAGATAAATAAAAGGTCTAAGAATTATGAATATGACTTTTTTCGGAAGAAAATCTGTCGCAGAATTTGAATTAAGATTATTTTCATTTATTTTTAAAAGTTATAAAGGGATAATTGTACAACAATGTATTAAATTGTTAAATAAGTATGAGGGGAGACTGGTACACACTGGATAATCCGAAATTCTCGATAATAGAGATAATATTAATGCCCTAGAATTTTTTTACAAGCTTTAAAATCAAATCAGTGTAAAAAAATATTATCCACTGTGTACCAGCCTCCACCAAAGATAAATAAAGGAAATAAAGATAAATAAAAGGTCTGAGAATTATAAATATGATTTTTTGCGGGAGAAAATCTGTCGCAAAATCAGAGTTAAGATTATTTTCTTTAAATTTATAAAGGTAAAATTGTACAATATATTAAATTATTTAGTAAGTATGGGGGGAGACTGGTACACACTGGATAATCCAAAATTTTTAATAATAGAGATAATATTAATCCACTAAAATTATTTTTTACAAACAGTACAATTAAATTACTATGAAAAACTATGATCCAGTGTGTCCCCCCCTCCCCCAAAGATACTTAAAAGGTCTTAAAATGATAAATGCTTTTTTTCTGGATAAAAATTAAATATCTTTTTTCTATTTTTTTAAGGTAGAATACAAATTTTATTGAAAAATTTCCCAATGTTCTTTTAGCCACAGTTATATTAAAAATCATATATACATGCTTATATTTGTAATTAATTAATTAAATTAATTTTCATTTTCGATTTATCAAAGAAAATTTACCTTGTGCGTCACTCGCTCAAAATAACACTCGTGAGGATCGAATAAGGTTTTATATTTGAAGGAAAATTTTTATCTATTTTTAGAAATAGATATCAGAGCTTTCAAGATGAAATTGCCTAAATAACTCTACGGAATTGGATTTACTTCTTATATTTATTATTTTTTAAAATATTAATTGAATAAATAAAATTATAAAATTAACTAAAATTAAAAAATTAAAAATCTGCTGAAGTTTTAACTAAAAAGGTCAATAGATAATTTTTAAATTATTAAAATTAACGTTTAAAAAAAATTATTTCCATCCAAGAAGATTAAGTTTCTACCTAAAAAGACAAATTTTCAATTAAAGATAATTAAACTTGCAATTAAAAAATGAATTTAAAAAAAAAGTTCGACGTTAAAACTTTCTACCAAAAAATCCGAATTTTTAACAATAAATTCAATAGTTGATATTGAAAAAAATTACAATTTTAATTTTTAAAAAGTTTATATTTAAACCAGAAAAGAGTATTTGCGCAAAAATTAATTTTCAACAAATTACTTTAACTTTTATACCTACAAAGTTGAATTTTCAAAAAAAAAAGATTCTTAACGAAATTTGTAATAATTGATATTTCTGCTAAAAAATAGTTTATGTTTCGTGAATCCAAAAGAACGAATTTTTAACAAAATAATTTAACTCTGAACAAATTAGTTAAATTTTTAATAAATAACTAAATTTTTAAAATAAAAAGATAAATTTTCAACTAAAAAATATAATTTTTTAACATAAAATGGAATAGTTAAATTTTCAGTTAAAGATCTAAGTTTCAATAAAAAAATTATATTTTTAAACAATCAAATTTAACTACATATTCGGATAAAAAATTAATAAAAAAAATTTTTTTCCAACAAAAAAGTTTTATTTTCAAGTAAATAGTTTAGTTTCCTACAAAGATATTAGTTTTCAACCGAAAAGCTAATTTTTAAACAAATTGTTTAATTTTCTACTAAATTATTGAAATCTTAAGCCAAAAAGACGATTTTTATACGAAAAAGTTGAATTTGAAACCCGAAAATGTAAACTAAAAAAAAATTAATTCGCGACCAAATATTTGAGTTTTGAATTAAAATGATGAATCTTTAAGCAGAAAAATGTATTTTTGAAAAAGAAGTTCAAATTAATACCAGTAATTGATTTTTTAGAAAAAAATAATTTTTTGACAAAATATGTCAAGGTTTTTATTTTTTTTTAATTTGAATAAAAAAAAGTGGAATGGAACAAAAAAAATTTATTTTTAACCCAAAAGTTGAATCCTAAACCAAAACATTGATTTTGAACCAAACATTTGGATTTTCAACAAAAAAGGAAGAATTTTGAACCAAGAAGATTAATTTTCAACAAAAACAGATGAATTATGAAAAAAATGAATAAATAAAAAAAATGAATTTTTAAGAAAAAAGTTTAACATTTAACTAAAGAGTTGAATTCAAAACTAAAAAAGATAAATTTTCAACAAAAAATGTAACAAACTTTCATTAAAAAAGTTTAATTTTTAACTAAAGAACTTGTACCAAAAAATTGAATTTTTAATCAAGTTAATCAATTTCTAATCAAGAAGTTGCATTTTTCATTAAAAAGTTGATTTTTCAACCGAAATAATTCATTTTTTCTACAAAAAGCGCTAAATTATAATAAAAATATATTAATTTTTAAGAAATTTTCTTTTTATAATTTTTTCTCTAATTAAAAAATTTTTTGTATTAATTTTTACTAATTTGTTGTACTAATTTTTACTCATTTCTTTTACTAATTTTTACTTATTGTTTAAAGTAAGTTTTAATGATTTTGTTTAATTATTTTTAGTAATTTTTTACTAAAAAGTCGGTTTTTTTAACCAAAAAGATTAATTTTCTACAAAATATACGAATTTACGAATAAATACATGAATTAAAAAAGAATTTTTTTTACTAACTTTTTTTAAATAATTGTTATTGCTAATTTTAAATTAATTATTTTACTAATTTGTACTACTTTTCTTTACTAATTGTTACTAATTTTTTAAAGTAATTTTTCACTAAGAAGTGAATTTTTTGAACCAAGAAGATTAATTTTCAACAAAATAGATAAATTCAAAAAAATACATGAATTATTTAGGAACATTTTTTTATTATTCTCTTTTACTAATTTTTATTATTTTAAAACATTTTTTACTAATTTTTACTAATTTTTACTAAGTTTAAAAATAATTTTTTGTAATTTTTTACTAAAAAGTTTATTTCTCAGCCGAGAAGATTAATTTTCTACAAAATAGATAAATTAAAAAAAATACATGAATTTTTAAGAAACATTTTTGTTACTAATTTTTTTTTATTAAAAATTTTTTTGATAATTTTTAATTATTTCTTTTACTGATTTTTACTAATTTTTTAAAGTAATTTTTTCATAAAAAAATGATTTTTTAACCAAGAAAATTAATTTTCTACAAAAAACGATGAGCTATGAAAAAATGTATGAATTTTCAAGACATTTTTTTTTACTAATTTTTTTCCAATTAAAAAATTTTTTACCTAATTTTTACTAATTTCTGCTAATTTTTTTTTCTTTTACTGATTTTTTAAGTAATTTTTACTGATTTTGTCTACTAATTACCAGTAATTTTTTACTAAAAAGATGATTTTTCAACCAAGAAGATTAATTTTATACAAAATAGATGAATAAAAAAAAAAAACATGAATTTTTAAGAAACATTTTTTTACTAATTTTTGTTTTCCATTATTTTTTTGCTTATTTTTAATTAATTGTTTAATTAATTTTTACTACTTTTTCGACTTATTTTTACTAATTGTTTAAAGCAAATTTTTACTAAAGAGTGGATTTTTCCAATCAAGAAGATTAATTTTTTACAAAATAGATAATTTAAAAAAATACATGAATTTGTAAGGAACATTTTTTCACTTATCTTTTTTTACTAATGTTTATTAATTTTTGTAATGATTTTTACTAATTTAAAAAAAAAAAATTTACTAATTTTTTTACTAATTTTTATTAATTTTTTACTAAAAGGCTGATTTCTTAAAAAAAAGATTAATTTTCTACAAAATAGATAAATTTTTGAAAAATAAATAAATTTTTAAGAAACATATTTTACTAATCTCTTTTATTAATTTTTATTAATTTTTGAAATAATTTTTAAAAAATTCTTAAATAATTTTTTTAGCTTTTTTTACTAATTATTTTTTTTATCCAAGAATATTAATTTTATACAGAAGAGATATTATTTAAAAAATACATGGATTAAAAAAAAAAGATTTTTACTAATTTTTTTATTAACTTTTCTTACTGATTTTTGTAACTAATTTATATTATTATTTTAAAACTAATTTATACTGATTTTCACTAATATTTTTACTAATTTTTAGTAAGTTTCACTAAAAACTTGATTCCTTTAACCAAGAATATTAATTTTGTACAAAAAAGATAAATTATCAACAAAATACATACATTTTTGAGAAAAAAGTTCAACCTTTAACAAAAGAGTTCAATTTCATCTAAAAAGTAGTTAGATTTTTTATCAAAAATTTGTTTTTCTCAAAAGAAGAAGATAAATTTTCTTAAAAAAAGATGAATTATGAAAAAAATACATGAAATTTTAAGAAAAATTTCTTTTACCATTTTTTTGCTAATTTTTATTAATTTATTCTACTAATTTTTGCTCAATGTTTCACTAATATTTACTCATTATCACTAATTTGTACTAAAAAGTTGGTTTTTTATAACCAAGAAGATTAATTTTCTACAAAAAAGATAAATTATCAACAAAATGCATGCATTTTTAATTCAGTAATTAATTCATTACCCAAAAAAGATTAATTTTCAAGCAAATAATTAAATTTTAAACTAAAAAGATAAATTTTAAACCAAAAGTGTAATATATAAATTTTCAGTTGAAAAAATTAATTTTCAACAAAATTGTTCAACTTTTAAAATTTTCTCCAAAAAAAGATGGATTATGAAAAAATACATGAAGTTTTAAGAAAATAATTTTTTTTCTATTTCTTGTTTACCAATTTTTATTCATTTAGAATAAAATTTTCATTAATTTTTTTACTTATTTTTTACAAAAAATATGAATTATGGGAAAATACATAAATGTTTCAGAAAATTTTTTCACTAATTTTTATTAACCTTTTAAAGTAATTTTTGCTAATTTCTTACTTATTTTTACTCATTTTTATTCATTTTTCGCTAAAAAGTTGATTTTTTTAACCAAGAAGATTAATTTTCTACAAAAAAGATGGATTATGAAAAAATACATGAATTTTCAAGAAAATAATTTCTTTTGCTTATTTTTTTCTAATTTTTATTTATTTTTTAAAATCAATTTTCATTAATTTTTAAAATAATTTTTACTAATTTTTTCTACTAATTTTTTTAACCAAGAGGATTAATTTTTCACAAAAAATATGAATTATGAAAAATACATGAATGTTTTAGAAATTTTTTTTACTTATTATTATTAATTTTTTTTACTGATTTTTACTAACTTTTTTAAAGTAATTTTTGCTAATTTTTGACTCATTTTTTCTTATTTTTGACTAAAAAGCTGATTTTTTTAACCGAGAAGATTAATTTTCTACAAAAAAAGAAGTATTATGAAAAATACATAAATTTTCGAGAAAATTATTTTTTTGCTCATTTTTTTACTAATTTTTATTAATTTTTTAAAAATAATTTTCATTAATTTTTTACTCAATTTTACTCATTTTTTAAACATATTTTTCTAATCAAGAGGATTAATTTTTTACGAAAATTATGAATTATGAAAAAATACATAAAAGCTTCAGAAAATTTTTTTTTTCTAATTTTTATTAGTTTCTTTTCCTAATTTTTAACAACTTTTTTTAGTAATTTTTTACTCATTTTAACTCATTTTTGACTAAAAAGTTGATTTTTTCAACCAGGAAGATTAGTTTTCTACCAAAAAAGACGAATTATGAAAAAATACATGAATTTTCGAGAAAATCATTTTTTGCTGATTCTTTAACTAATTTTTATTAATTTTTTACACTATAATTTTTATTAATTTTGTTACTAATTTTTACTAATTTTTTTAACAAATTTTTTTAACTAAGAAAATTAATTTTCTACACAAAATATGAATTATGAAAAAATACATGAATGTTTTAGACAATTTTTTTTTACTAATTTTTATTAATTTTTTTACTAATTTTTATTAACCTTTTAAAGCAATTCTTGCTAATTTCTTACTTATTTTTTCTCATTTTTATTCATTTTTCACTGAAAAGTTGATTTTTTCAATCAGGAAGATTAATTTTCTACAAAAAAAGATGAATTATGAAAAAATACATGAATTTTCAAGAAAATAATTTCTTTTGCTAATTTTTTTCTAATTTTTTATAATTTTTTAAAAATAATTTTCATTAATTTTTTAAATAATTTTTACTAATTTTTCCTACTAATTTTTTTAACCAAGAGGATTAATTTTTCACAAAAAACATGAATTATGAAAAATACATGAATGTGTTAGAATTTTTTTTACTTATTATTATTAATTTTTTTACTGATTTTTACTAACTTTTTAAAAGTAATTTTTGCTAATTTTTTACTCATTTTTTCTCATTTTTGACTAAAAAGCTGATTTTTTTAACCAAGAAGATTAATTTTTTAACAAAAAAAAGTATTATGAAAAAATACGTAAATTTTTGAGAAAATTATTTTTTTGCTAATTTTTTCACTAATTTATATTAATTTTTTAAAAATAATTTTCATTAATTTTTCACTCATTTTTACTTTTTTTTTAACTTATTTTTCTTACCAAGAGAATTAATTTTTTACGAAAAATATAAATTATGAAAAAATACATGAATTTTCGAGAAAATCATTTTTTTGCTGATTTTTTACTAATTTTTATTAATTTATTAACAATAATTTTTGTTTATTTTTTTACTGATTTTTACTAATTTTTTTACAAATTTTTTTAACTAAGAGAATTAATTTTCTACACAAAATATGAATTATGAAAAAATACATGAATGTTTTAGACAATTTTTTTTACTAATTTTTATTAATTTTTTTACTAATTTTTACTAACTTTTTTTAGTAATTTTTGCTAATTTTGTACTCATTTTGACTCATTTTAGACTAAAAAGTTGATTTTTTTAACCAAGAAGATAAATTTTTTACAAAAAAAATAGATTATCAACAAAATGTATGAATTTTAAACAAAATATTTAAATTATTAATTATTTAGTAGAATTTTTAAACAAACGAGATAAATTCTGAGCTAAAAATATAATAAACAACCAATAAATATAATTCCTCAAGAAAGGGGAAAAGTGTTTATGTAAGGCTGATAATTTCTTAAGTACACTCAACTACCGATATAAGAACCCCCGATTTACGATATTCCTAGAACTAACGGCCTCCACAGTTTCTTGATGAGGGGAGCCGAGGGGCTGAAAGGAAGTCAGTGCTCAACCAAGCGACAAACAGCATCAGGGCCGCACTGGTTGCATCAAGTTGCGTCATGCATCCAAATAATCGTAATTTGTGGACGCTTCCATGCATAAATAATTTATCAGTCAAATTTAGATCTTTTTTAATTCGGAATGTATATATTTTTTTCTAATTTTTTATTTATTTTTGCAAAATTTTAAAATCCTTTGCATGTCACAAAGTAGGCAATCCGAGTTACCGTTGGCTCAAAGTATTTTCTATCGTCGCGTTGGCGGAAAATTGCTGATCGCTTCTTCTTCACGCGCTGTAGAAATATGACCTCAATGTGAAACTACGATGTTCATCTGCATTAGAAACACCAAAGTGCATCGTTGCAGCAATATTCTAAAAATAAAGATCAGAGAGAGAAAACTGCATTTTTTAACGATTTTTCTCTATTTTAGTCCCTTAAGAGATTCAATTTAACTAATTATTTTTATTGTTATTTTTTTATTTCATGTTTATGTGCATTTTTAATAACAAATTGTTAAAAACAATTTTTTCATGCTTATATTTTTGGGAAAAGTTTGAAAAAATTAGGTAGAAACATTAAGGGAAAAGGATGACATTTCATTTTTAATCTTCTAGGAGAGGGGAACTTAAGGGAAAAGTAGTAGGGGAAAATACGGGAAAGGAAGTATGGGAAATTAAGAAAAGGGAAGTAGGGAAAATAAAGAAAAGGGAAGTAGAGAAATAAGGGTAATGAAAGTAGGAAAAGAAGGGTAAATGATGGGAGAGGAAGAAGGGGAAGCGAAGGAAAACAAGAGTAGAGAAAGTAGAAAAAGTGAAGTTTAGAGAAGTCGGGGCAATGAGTGAAGTGGAAGCTAAGGAAAGGGAAGTAGGGGAAGTGAGGAACAATGTTTGGGGGGAAGTAGGGAAGGGGAGTGTTGGTAGGACAAATAAAGAGAGGGGCAAACAGATCAAGAAGAAGTTGAGGAAGGGAGGGAGAAGCGAAGATTAAAGTATGGAAAGCAGAATCCGGAAAGAGAGAGGAAAGAGAGAGGGAAGAGAAAGGAAAGTAGGGGAATGTATAGATTTAAGGAAAGGGAAGTATGAGAGGGGATTTTGAACGCCTTAATTAACGTCCTAAGAGGCTACAAAACCCTTTTTTGTAGTCGTACAGCACCTTGGACTAATTTTTTTTCAATTTTACAATTTTAAAATTATAAAACCACCGAAAAATGAGGGGAGTAGAAGTAACCAGTAAGGGAGTGAAGGAAGTGAAGGGAAATGTTGAGTATGAAAGTAGGAAAGGAGAGTGTTGGTAGGGAAAATTAAGAGAGGGGAAAATAGATAAAGAAGTTGAGGAAGGGACGAAGAAGCGATGGTAGAAATGTGGAAAGGAGAATCAGGGAAGGGAAAGGAGGGTAGAGGAATGTATGGAATTTGTGTAGAGAAAGCACAGGAGGGGGGTTCGAACAATCTAATTAATGTCTCGATAGTAAAGGGAAAGGAGAAGAGGAAAGTAGGAAAAGTAAGGGGAAGGAAAGTTGAAGGAAATGAGGGAAATTAAAGTATCGGGTCAAAGGTGGGGGAGGCGAGGGAAAATTTTGAGTGCGGAAGTAGAGAAGGGAATTGTTGGTAGGGCAAATGAAGAGAGGGGGAACTGGATGAAGAAGTTGTGAAAAGGAGAGGGAAGCAATGGTTAAAGTGTGAGGAGGGGCATCAAAGGAGGGGAAGGGAAGTAAGGGAATGTAGGGGGAGTAGGAAAGGGAAAGTATAAAGCTTTCTAGACATTTTATCAAATTTTGAAGAATTTTGAGAAAAAAAGAATGATTTCCACTGTTGGTTGAAATATTATTCTTCCTGGATCTAACAATGTTTTTTGACTAAAAATTTACCTTTTTTGTGTAATTAAAAATTTACCTTTTTTGTGTAATTAAAAAGTTATCCTTTTTTGATGTAAATTCAACTATTTGGTTTAAAATTAATGTATTTTGTTGAAAATTGGACTTTTTTTGTAGAAAATTAAATTTCTTGGTTCAAAATTAATTTTTTAGTTGAAAATTTAACTATTTGGCTGAAAATTTATCCATTATCATTTCTACTTTTTGGTGGAAGATTGAAATTTTTTTTTTTTCGATTTTTTTTTTGGTCAAAAAAAAATTTTTTTAACTGAAAAGTTACATATTCGTTGCGAATTCATCTGCTTTAATCAAAAATTCAACATTTTGGTGGAAAATTAAAATATTTTGTTGAATAATGTTTTTTTTGTTGAATTCAACTTTTTCTTAATTTAAGATGAAAAAATTTTTTTGTTTAAAATATCAACTATATTTTTTTATGTTTTAGAATTTATATTTTTTATTAAAAATTTAACTCTTTTGGTCGAAATTTAATTTTTTTTAAATAAAACTAATCAAAATCAATCGTCGTTGATTGAGGATTCTACTATTTTTTCAAAAATTCATTCTTTTTTTTGTAAGAAAATAATTTTATTAGCTAAATATTCAAATCATCGATTTTTGTCAAAAAATATGTAATTTTTTTTTTAAATTCAACTATTTAGTTGAAAAATAATGTTTTAAGTTGAAAATTGAACTATTTGGCTAAACATTTATCCATCATCATTTTGACTATTTGGTGGAAGATTTAAATTTTTTTTTTTAATTTCGATTTTTTTGGTCGAAAACAATTTTTTTAACTGAAAAGTTACATATTCGTTGCGAATTCATCTGTATTAATTGAAAATTCAACACTTTGGTTAAAAATTAAAATATTTTGTTGAAAAATGTTTTTTTTTTTGTTGAATTCAACTTTTTCTTCATTCAAAATGAAAAAATTTTTTTGTTTGAAATATCAAGTATATTTTTTTATCATTTAGAATTAATATTTTTTATTGAAAATTTAACTCCGTTGGTCAAGATTTTATTTTTTAAAAATAAAACTGATCAAAATCAATCGTCGTTGATTGAGGATTCTACTATTTTTTCAAAAATTTATTCTTTTTTTGGTGAGAAAATAATTTTATTGGCTAAATATTCAAATAATCGATTTTTGGTTAAAAGATATGTAATATTTTTTATTTAAAAATTCAACTATTTAGTTGAAAATTAAACTTTTTGTTTAAAAATGCATTTTCTTTTGTTCAAAGTATAATAATTTATTTAAAAATCCATCTCTTCGTTAAAAAATGTGAATATTTTGTTGAATTTTTTTTAATCCATTTTCTCAACTGCAGATTTACCTATTCTATTTTTAGTAGAAAATTGATTGCTTTTTGTAATTAAAAATTTAACTATTTTTAATCGAAGGTCGTATTTTTTGGTTAAACATTTTATTATTTTTGTTCAAATTTGAACTATTTGGACAAAAATTAAATTTTTGGTAAAAAATTAATATTTTTAAGTAGAAAATTTAATTATTTTCTATAGGGAATTCGCCTTTTTGGATTGAAAATTCATTTATTTTTTTAGAAATTTGTTTGATTTACACCGTTTTTTATTTAAATTAAAAAACTTTTTTGCTAAAATATAAACTATTTTTTTCTTAAAGAATTAATCTTTTTTTTATTGAAAATTCAAATACTTGGTTTAGAGTTAAATTTCTTTATTGAAAATTAATATTCTTGTCAGAGATTTATTATTTTAGTTGAAAATTTAATTATTTTGCAGAAAATTCAACAATTTTATAGAAATTTTAATTATTTTTTAAAAATACAATTTTTTGTTTAATTTTAATTATTTTGCTAAAAATTGAAACTATGTGTTAAATATTCGTCTGCTCGAATAAAAAATGCGGCCTTTTAGATCGAAAATTTAACTTTCTTCTAAAAAAATTATGATTTTAGCTTCAAAATTCAACCATTTTTTTAAATATTATTATTTATGGTTAAATTCAACTGTTTTTCATGTTCGAAAATTTTTTTTTGGAATATTAGTTATATTTTCTGTTGGGAATCAATATTTTTTATTGAAGACTCAACTACTTGGTTAGGTATTAAGCTTTTTGGTAAAAATTAAGATTTTTATTAGAGATTCATCATTTTAGTTGGAAATTTAATTATCACACTAAACATTTTTTTATTTTAATTAAAAATCAACTTTTTTGTTGTAAATATAATTATTTAGTTGAAAATTTAATTATTGTGTTAAAAAATCAATTATTTTGTTGAAAATTAAATTATTTTGTTAAAAAGTCAACTATTTTGTTAAAAATTTAATTATTTTGTAAAAAATTAAACTGTTTTATTGAAAATGTATTTTTTTTGTTAAAAATTCAACTATTTTGTTAAAAATTAATTTTTTGGGATAAAAATTTATCTCTTCGTTTGAAATTTTAACTTTTTTAATGAAAATTCGTATCATTTTTATTTGAAAATTAATTTTTCCAACTACAAATTAAAATATATTACTTTTGGTTCGAAATTTATCTTTTTAGTTTGAAATTTAACTTTTATTGAATGTTGAACTTTTTTAAAAAATTTATGTATTTTGTTGATAATTTATCTTTTTTGTAGAAAATTAATCTTTTTGGTTAAAAAAATCAACTTTTTAGTGAAAATTACTGAAAATTAGTGAAAAAAAAGTAAAAATTAGTTTCAGAAATTAATAAAAATTAGTTTGAGAAATCACTAAAAAAATTACTAAAAGAAATCAGTAAACATTTTTTTTCAAAAATGCATGTATTTTTTGAATAATTTATCTCTTCTGTATAAAATTAATATTCTTGGTTTAAAAAATTAACCTTTTCAGTAAAAAATTACTAAAAATGAGTTTTAAAAAACAGGGAAAATTAGTAAAAAAAAAGGAGAAAAATTATTTGAAAAATTAGGTAAAATTATTTTTAAAATAAGGAAAAATTAGTGAAATAGATTAGCGAAAAATTTTTTTTTAAAAATTCAACTATTTTGTTGAAAAATTGTATTTTTTGGTTGGATGAAACTATTTTTTAATTAAAATTAATTTTTTTTTAATATTAAGTATATTTTTCGTTAAGAATTAATATTTTTGATTGAAAACTCAACTACTTGGTTGAAAATTGAACTTCTTGTTAAAAAATAAATTTTTTTATTCCAGGTTCATCATTTTAGTTAAAGTTTCTACTATTTCATTAAAAATTTAATTGTTTTATTAAAAATCAACTTTTTTGTTGGAAATTTAATTATTTTGGTGAAAATTTAATTATTTTTTTGAAAACTTAATTATTTTGTTAAAAAATTTAACTTTTATGTTGAAAATTTAATTGTTTTGTAAAAAATTCAACTTTTATGTTGAAAATTTAATTATTTTGTTAAAATTTTTTGTTAAAAATTAATATTTTGCATTAAAAACTCAACTACTTGGTTGAAAATTAAACTTTTCGGTTAAAAATTACATTTTTTTATTCGAGATCCATAATTTCATTTAAAATTTCTACTATTTCATTCAAAATTTAATTATTTTATTAAAAAATCAACTATTTTGTCGAAAATATAATTACTTTGTTAAAAATTCAACTACTTTGTTGAAAAATTAATTACTTCGGTAAAGTTCAATTATTTTGCGAAAAATTTTAATATTTAGTTAACATTTTTCGTTAAGATTTAATATTTTTTATTGAAAACTCAACTGCTTGGTTAAAAATTGAACTTTTTGGTTAAAAATTATATTTTTATTGGAGGTTCATCACCTTAATTAAAAATTCAACTATTTCTTTAAAAAAATTATTATTTTATTAAAAAATTACCTGTTTTGTTGAAAAAATAATTTTTTGTTGAAAAATAATTTTTTGTTAAAAATTTAATTATTTTGTGAAAAATTCAACTGTTTTATTGAAAATTTAATTTTTTTTTCAAAATTCAATTATTCTATTAAAATTTAATGGTTTGTCAAAAATTTAATTATTTCCTTACAAATATGATTGTTTAAAAAAAATTGAACTAATGCGCTTAATATTCGTCTTACCGAGAAGAAAATTTGGCCTTTTTTGTCTTAAAAATTCAACTATTTTGTTAAAATTTGTATTTTTTAGTTGAATTAAACTATTTTT
>JAUELO010365844.1:0-14621 GCA_032357855.1 Amphibolips quercusostensackenii | reverse complement strand
ATGAAGGAAAGAAAGAAAAAACGAATATAAGCTGAAAGAACAATAAATGGTCAATTTTTGTTTTTTAAAAACAATTTCGACTCCTGTACAGGCATCCTAGCAATGTGGAATGTGGCCGAAATCGTTTTGAATTTTATATTAAAAAATACTTCCGCCTGTTTAGAAGTGTTATTAAGAAATCAAAAATTAAAAACAAAAGAGGTTTTCCTTTTAAGCATAACTAAAAAAAATTTGATTTATAAACATCAATACTCTGTTTTTTCAACTCCATCGTTTCGTATACACTACAATTGGACGTTCTTAATTAACTATATATTCCAACTTGATGAGGTCTGGCGTCGCTAAGCGAAAGCTTGAAATTCAAATAAAGTTTTTTGAGCAAACTGATGACTGGTCGATCCAAAACCGTTAGAACATCGACAATCTACATTTAATTACGCTAATCGACAACATCAACATCTTTTATAAAATTGTCAAACAATGTTTTTTCGACACCACATCTTCGAAAATCCTCTTGTTTTTTTCTCTTTCGAATCCTGTTGACTTTGTTCATTAGCGTTTTACCGCGTGCATTGCGCAGTGCTCACATGCAAACCGCCCTTCACATATTCCGTTAATTACTTCAAAATAAAGTTGAAAAAAGTAGAGTAATTATATTATATTTACCAATTAGATTAGAAAAAACCACTAGAATGAAGAAAATAGTACAAATAACGGTCCTCATTTTTTAAAAATAATGTGGACCCACTCGTGAAGAGTTCTTATAATTATTTAACTAATGAATATTCTTTTAATGATTTCAAGATATACTAGCCGCTATCCCTGAATCCAAAAAATTTATATAGTGCAGTTGCAACTGAAAAAGCACAAGTGTCATTTGAATTTGCTAAATTGGAGGATGCTGGAGACGATGACAACTGCCCTGAAAAGGGCTATGTAGAATGAATAATTTTCCAGTCCACTAGGGTAATAGCCTCCAGCGTTGTTAGGCACGCTGCCCTGCAGAAGGGGCGTTGGGGTGCCAGAATGAAGCTGCAGTGTGTCTGACGACGAGTTGACTATGTCCTAGTCAAAGTCGTAAAGCCTTTATACTTAGACCTAAAAAGGAATGAGGGTCATCACCCCTAGGACGGTGTACTCACCTGCGATCGGCACAGGATGCCCATCGTTCAGGCCTTTTCATACTCTCATGGATCCAACAACACAAAATTTAAAATCTCTTTAAAACAGTGGAATGCTCCCGAACACTTTACACAAATGTGATAGCAAGCGTCAATCATTTTCCTACATTCGTGGTGAGTATAAAATGAAGAGCAGTCTAAGAAAGTTTACGGACAAGCAAAAATGTATTTATAGATATTGCTTTGGTTATAAGGTGACTCATCAAGGCATGGAATATGTAGCAGGATTTCAAGACATGTATCAGAAATATGTATCAGGATTTCAAGACAGTGGAGTGATGGTATCAGGGACAATGGTATGAGCATATGGTGTCAGACTTCTGCTGGATGTTGAAAAGAGATTGTAAGAGAAAATAAACAAAGAGAAGAAAACCACATCAAAGATCTTATAGTAATAAACGTCTTCTTAAGACCAGAAAAACAATATAATAAAATTTTAATTCTAGAATGAAAACTTACTAAATGTCGTTTTCTGTCCGCCTTCCAGATTAATTCAATACCAAAAGTATTAAATGTATAAAATAGCTGACTTTCTAAGGAATTTTTCACGTCTAGTGTAAAACACTGACGAAATGAGGGTGAACAAATGTCATATTCGTATTTAGATAACCAAAATACATAAATATATTGTACTCTGACCTCTTTACAGACGATTTCAAAAACAGGGGCAACTTCATACCCGAAAAAACTGATTCGCTAGGGAATTCTCCGCGTCTAGAGAAAACTTTCTAAGTGATAGCAAGGAACTAGTCTCATATTCGTATTCTCGTACCAAAATACATCCCCGACAAAGCTGATTTTATACGGAATTTTACGAGTCTAAGGCAAAGTCCTGACGTGTTGGGAAAAATCTGATGTCAGATTCGTGTTTAGCGCCTAAAAATACATATAAGTATCTCACATCCAACTTTTTTTGTGGGCCTGTGCTATTATTGTTTAAATGATTATGCATCACATTTCCCAATTTCCTGATCCCTTACCTTTATTTCGTCACGGCTAGAACTATACTAATGAAAATTTAGGTTAGAAACTTTGATGTTTGCTTTGAAGAATCTAGCAAAAATTTTAAAAGCAAGTGAAAAATATTTTTAAACGTTTGAAACACGCTGTAAATTTTTCTTTCCAAAACTCGGTATTTATAAAATTAATAAAGATAATTAACTTTTTTTTTTATTCTTGAAAGTAGTTTCTTAAGTTTTATTCAAAAGTTTTCCAGGTATTTTCAAATATTTTGAACCGTTTGCTAAGTATTTAAAAAAATTATTGTATCTTTTAAAATTTAGTTCAAAATGTTGTTGTTGCATTTTCATAATACGAATATGTATGAAATAGTAACAAGAAGGGTCGAAAACACAACATTTTTTAATATTAAAAATGGCTAGAGCAGAAAAATTGTTTATAATATTTAAAACAAATCGATAGTAAAGTATTGCCTTATGGCGGTTAATTAAAAAAAGCTGATGTTTGTCAATCATTTATACAATTTTTAGAAAAAAATAGATGATTTTAGTATGTTAGAACAAATAGGCTCAATTTGCGTTTACAGAATCAAACCAAAATGTCTTGTCAGTGCTGTCATTTTCTGCAAATTAACAATAACTGGTTACTATTTGAACAATGTTTGTAAACAAATTGCCGTTTGTAACATTACCAGTGACAACGTTTATAATGAAACAGTACGACCACTATTCTATGTCATATATTAATTTTTTACAGAATAACCTATAAATCCAAATTCATTATATGTGTTATTCAAAGGTGTGACTATTTCAACTATTTTTACTTCAGATTTCTAAAAACTTAATGAATATCAGTGTGTGTTTTAAGGAAATTTTATGGTCCCTGGAAATTATTAGTGAATCGGAATTCATAAACTAAGGCCAAACGGCGAAGCCATTTTGTCAATTTTTTTGTATACATAATCTTAAGCGTAGAAAAACTTAAGTTAAAGCTGTTCTTTTAGAGAAAATTCTAGTTTTTAAGTAACAATCGTCAAAAATGTGCCCTATCAGCAGCACCATAATAAAACCATCATCGCTGTCATAAAATATTCTACTAATTATTTGAACAAGAAGTCGATAACACAGTTTTCTACATTGGTTTTTGCTTTTGTGACTCAACATGCTTGTTACAGATCATGCCGTAGGAAGGGGATCTACTCGGTTCTGGTTTTAGGCAAACCTAACAAAAAAACAAAAAACAAACATCCCTCTAGACCTAGCTTAATGGTAGTTTTTCATTTTGTCCTTTGTTTTACCTTAAGCCAGAACTGAGCAGATCCTGTTTATCCGGAATGACTTTGCACAAGCATTGTAAGTCACAAAAATAAAAACCGATGTAGACAACTGTTTCATCTTCTTTCCTCTCAGATAAATATAAAAATATTCCACAACTGCAGTGATAGTGTCATTACGGTGCCGCTAATAAGGCCGTTAGGTTTGCCCAAAATAATAACCGAGGAGATAAGCGGCAACAACCATAGTAAGCTACAATGCCAGCTTCCGAAATTCTAGCAGGTCTTGGTTTTTTTATTTTGTTTGACTTTCCAAAATTAGTATACCCAGTATAACTTCTAGATAGTTTCCCACTTATAAATTTCTAAAAAGTGTTTTGTTTTTCATTTTTTTGGATGCACTAATTTTTTCTTCCTCGCGTAGCAAGAAAAATGTTTGTTCAATCTCGACAGAGTCTCGCTTGCAGAAATAAAATAATTTTACTCCAAGAGGTCACCCAGTATTTTAGAAACACCGTACAGATCACCAAATCGTGGTGAAGTTTAGCCCTCGACATGGTAGTTTACGTTTTGGCTTGCAGAGCTGCTTTGCAAATCGAGAGTTGATTTCGTTTTCTACACTGTTCTCATCAAATTCACTGCTATTAACAACTTCTTCCACTTGAACAGATTGTTCTTCAGTGGTTAATTCATTTGGGGCACTTGTGAACACAATTTTTAAAATTATTTTCTGCAAGGGTAGCAAATTCAAGCATTTTTCGGAAAATTGAAAAATTTCAACCTTTAACTCATCAACAAACGTCTTAAGTCTGGTGTTTTCCAATGCTTTTTCTTGACAAAAAATAAGCATCAAAATTACCTTAAAGTACTTTTGTTAACATTATTGATCATGAATTATATTTGTAATATTTTATGTCAGATTATGCCTTTCTAAACAAAATACAGTATGAAGAAACGAGATACCAGAATACCTAAACACCCTGCAGATAATTAAATAAGACTCCGAGGGATTTCTTCTTGTGGCAAAAGAATGCGTTTTGGCCCAAGGGAAATTTTCATTTATTGTATAATTGAAGAGTGAGATGATATTTATTTGTCTGAAAGAGAATCTTTTTGTTGCAAACATTCATTTGTGACAAACTTCATTTAATCTTGCAGCCAAATAAGTTTGAATAGAGAAGATGTTCAGTAGGTTCAAAACTAAACAGGCAAGAGGACGATGGTTTTCTTTTGGAACAACTTTGTCTCTTGAGTGAAGTCGAAACATAATTAAGCAAATGGGCGCAATACCAACCCACTTTTATTTTTAAAAGTCACTTGTCTTTCATTTGTTTTGCATATCACTACATAAAGGGCAAATGAAAAACATTGATCCACGGTACCAGAATCATGAAAAATTGATTATTAAGATATTGCGAAATATCACATTGATGTTAATCAGCAATAACTAGTAGCTAAAACAAACAAAAAATAATAAAAATTATAGCTTCAGAGCTTTGGCTTCAGAATACGTTGAAAAATTTGCAAACAAGTTAAAAATCGAAATTAACTTTAATTTACAGAATCAAGGTCAAGTCTAAGCTTTATAGTAGTTTCTATGCACATATTCAAATAAAAATTGGTTTATAAAATGTAATTTTTGGACGACTGTGTACAAAAAATCAATAATTATTGTAAACTGACGAACTATAAAAGTAAGAAACCATTTATACAAAAGAAAATCAACATCGCTTCTGAAAAAATGTAGTTTGCACTTTTCATTTGTTTGAATAACATATAACGAATAATTTAAACTTCCTCTGGCCCGCCAGAAAACATTACAAAATTGTTAATTAGCTGATCTTATGACGTCCTCAATGAACTTAAACACGTTGAAAGAATGGTAGACTGCCAAAATAGTCTGTGGAATACAAAAGGATTGCGTCCGAGCACGAGCATTAGGACTGCTTTTACATCCGGGCCTATATCTGGGATACAATTCACTAGATCATTATCTTACTAGGAGTTAAAACTTACCTTTTAAAAACCCTCCTGAATATGTAAATCGCTAAAATAATGAGAAATTTACAGACTTTTGATAATGCCTGTGCATTTATTCTACCTGCTTCATTTTGTGTTAATCAGTTTTCAATAGTGATAATGCAACCAGGAGAAACTCAGAGTATTTTTAATTCTGATTTTATTTCAGTTAATAACCTTGACACACTATATTTTAAAACAGCAGTTAAACGTAGTAAAGAATATGTACACAGTAACGAAATTTTCTCTCAATTCAGAAGCTTAAGAATAAGTAAAACAAGTTTAATCAGATCATTCTTTTTTACATATTTATCCCACATAATTTTACTCTAATAATGAATTTTACAAACAAATATACAAATTTCTATATAAAGAACGACGTTGCAAAAGGTCAGGGGGTCATAGATTCTTATATAATCCTAGAATTTCCGTGTTGATAAATAATTAATCAATTACTAGAGTTAATAAGTTGCAAACAGATGGTTTTATTATTTCTAACGTACGTTCCGATTTTAAGCTTAAATGTCTGGTCTATGACATACCAGCCAGCGTGTTTCTTAAAAATAACTTAGGCCATGGAGACACGTGTACTTGTAGAAAATGTACTTTCAAAGGTAAAAGAATAAGCAACAAAATAGTTCATTCATTTTCAAATGCTAAAAAAAGACAGGTCAATCCTTCAGAAATCCATCGCAGCCTGAACACTATCATTAAGGTCTTTGATAGCTGTTGAAAATATTTTCAATGATGAAGATAATTGAAGGTTTTGTTTGAGACTTGATGCATGTCGTTTGTAAATAATTCATAAATACATTATTACAACACTGGCTTAATGGCAATTCAAACTTTAGACTGAGTTGTAAAAGTCAGATCAAACTCGCAGAACAGATGACATTTTTAAAAACTCAGGTGCCCCGTGAATTCCAACGAAAATCTGAATCAAATTATTTCGTTGCAGAATGTAAGGCTACAGACTGAAGCTTTTTTCACTTTATTGTGGTCTTATTGTTTTAAAATATCTCTCTTGGATAGAACTGTATAAGCACTTTTTGCTGTCACATACAGCTTGTTAAATTTCTGTTCAGATGAGTTGTGCAAACGTTACATTACTATGGTTTACAATCACAGATTTTTAACGCGCATCACTTGATACATCTTGCTGATGAGGTGACATACATGCTCTGTAGTTTATACTGTTTGACAACTTTTCCATTAGGAAGTTTCTTAAAAAAATAAAAAAGCTTTCTTCGTACTGAAAATCACTATTCAGCTTAATTATGTACGAGAATTTTTGAAATAAGTTCTATTAGAAAAGAAGATAAGCCGAGTTTACCACCTCTTTTGAAAACTTTGCTTGTAAGGAAAAATGCAGTAAGCCGAATTAAATACAAAAAATTTACTTCTGTTTTTTTCAGAAAGCTACAGTGATGCGTTCAAAATATTGAAAATGACAGAGAATGAGCTCTACGTTTTTTAAACAGACCCTGATGGTCATCCTCAAGCTATGAGAGATAAAAAAGTTCAAAAAATATTTGAAACAAAAAAGCTTGTACTGAGTGAAGAAACGCAAAATGCAATGAAAGCGCTCTTAATTAATTTAGATCCTGATAAAAAGAAAGGTAATAGTCTGAATTCTAGTGGATCTGATAAAAATTAATCTCTTAGAAGTAAGAGGAAAAAGATTCCATTTAGGCTTGAACCAAAGAACAGAACCAAAAATCGTTCTTTGATATCCAAACATAACAAAACTGATTGTTAAATTGCGACATGCGTGATTTAAGTCACTTAAGCTTTTAATTTTTACAAAGATACAATTAATTAAATAATTTTAAATTTATATTAATTTTATTAGCATCATAAATTTCTAATAAATTTTAAGAGAACAGTCATCTTGACATTAAAAGTCATCTATTGATTATGAAAAGCCACCCACTTTTGGTGCCGTCAGTAATCAGGCATGCTCTAAAGGAAATATAGATGATATTAAGAATAATAATATGACGGATCAGCCTCCTTCAGTTGACAGAGAATATGAAAAAAAAGTTACGAATGAACCAACAAAAAAACTAGGTATTGTAATGATTTTGTCTATTCTGAAAGAAATCACAGTTGATTCCATAGAAATCGAAGCAATTCACTAAATAAGAATTCAACATCTGCCTTCAACTAATGGTGTGGCAGAACAGAACTTCACTGTTGAATATAATCTTAATATACCTTTTTAAACCTTGGATTATTTTAAAGATTTTAATAGCAACCTCACAGTTATTGACCAGTTTGGAGCAGAGTCTGTAAGTCTAATTTGAAAATATTATTTTTCATTGAAAAACTTTATTTTCATAAACACATGCCTGTATTTATTGTTTGCACATTATTTATTCATTGTTGAAAAATTCTACGCTTAATTCTTATGTGGATAGACAATTATGTCTGATCAAAAGCTGCGCGAGCGTTTTTCGAAAATATTTAAACTCTTTAACTTTTGTTTCATTTACGTTATTTTAAGGTCCAGATTCTTTATACTAGTATTTAGTCTGTTTAATATTCTCTGCAATTTTTCGACTTACTCTGCCATAACGACCTTACCATCTGCAAACATTAACCAACTAACCGTTACTGTCCTTAGATCCACACTTTAAACTAAACTAGTTAGGTTTTTTATTAAACAAATCAACTTACAAAACAAGAATTTTCAGCAACAATAATAAAGCTTAAAAAAAAATTACTTTTTAACAAAGTGGTTTAAGTTTTAACCATGCAGCTCAACATCCAACCGAGAAAGATGAATTTGTAACAAATAAGTTGAAATTGCAATCAAAATAAATGATTTTTGAATAAGAGTGTTGACTTTTCAACCAAAAATTTATATAAAAAATAAAACTTTGAAGGGCAAAGTGCCTTTTATAAAAAGTTCCTTGACTGTCACAAGATTATTAGGAAATCTAGACTCTTCCCTTTTTTCTAGATTTTTCTTGACCTGTGGCCTAATTTAGACGATTTCGGTTTTACTGATGCAACTAATTGTGTAAATAAACAAGATATTAAGGACAACGCTTACATAAATAAATTATGGCTATAATGTGAAGATTAAATTTCAGTATTTGTTTCATATTATTTTTCGTAAAATAGGTTTGTCATGTTAATTACATGACAAAAATTAATGAGTTTACAAACCAAATCCTTGATAGTATTTATTTTAAGAATTCAACTTTATATCTGTTTCTTTCTATTTTTTTATATAAAGCTTCATTATTTAGGTCGATCCAAATTTTTTTTAAGCTTTTTTATATTTCTGCGCATCTTTCTGAATGAGAAATAATACAAGCTTGGACACAATATGATTGCAATATTGAAGCACCTAACAATACTGAAAATGCAAGCGTGAGGCGCGAATATATGGCATCACAACTATGAAATTTACGAACTTTATGTAAACGCATGAAATGTGTAAAAATTATTGAAAACTTCAGAAAAATGTGTACTGCTAATATGTACAATGCTCAACAGCATAAGGCTAGTGCCCTCCTCAGTATGCAATACAAACCAACCATGTCTCGTAAAGTTGTAGTTCTGTCCCTGAAATGCCCGTTCATTGACCGAAGTATGTAAACAGTATGTATTCTTTAATGAAGTTTAGTAATAAGCATTAGTAATCATCATACAAGCATGTCCTGTCTTAAACTTATTATCTGTTATCTTAATATTAAAACTTCTATGATTGCAATGTTCACCCATGCTTATTTTATTATATTTATATACTAAGCAAATAATAGCTAATTGTTCAATGTATCAGTAAAATCAGACCAGATGGAAGGGAATGTGTATGCAAAATCAAGACAAGCAAATATGATTTTCAGAACTAGGATACTGAAATTTCATTCTTTAATATAACAGTAAAGTTAAGAAACTTTTATAGATGTTTGCAAGATCCGGAAGAGGAAATATCAATTTCTAAACTAGGGTCGTGCAATCTTCGCCCACGGTTTCTCCATTGTAGTGCTAGATCCATGCAGTGTTCACCCACGCTTGTACCTTTGTATTACTGCACAATTTAAATATAAGTTAATTTTTTCACTTACAGTTTAATTAAAAAAATTTTTTTGAATATTGCATAATCACGACCAGGAAATATCAATTTCAGAGTTTGGGTCTTGCAATCTTCATCCACATTTGTCCCATTGTAGTGTCAACATAGATCCTTGATTTGATTACCTACAATTGTTTTAATGTATTATTTTACGAAAAAAATAAGAGCTAATTTTATAATGTTACAGCAAAGTAAGAAAAGTTGTTTGGCAGGTTGCAAGATCTTGATAAGTAAATATCAATTTCTGAACTAAGCTTGTGCAAGCTTCGTCCACGCTCGTCCCATCGCAGTGTTATATCCTTTAAATGTTCACCCAGGCTTTTTACATTTTATTATGATACTAACCACATAAAAGGTTATTTATTAGTATAAAATTAAAATCAGACAAGCAGTGGGGTTGGTTGCAGGATCCCGATGAGAAAACATCAATTTTAGAACTTAAGACTTGCAATCTTCGTCCACGGTTGTCTCACTATAGTGTTATATCCTTGAAATGTTTACCCACGCTTGTCACATTATATTATTATACTAACAAAATAATAGGTAGTTCTTGAGCATAACAATGAAATGATATAAGCGGTGGGGATAGTTGCAAGTTCCCGAAAAGAAATTATCAATTTCTGAAGTAAGGTAGTGCAGTAGTCGTCCATGGCTGTCCCATTAAAATGATACATATTTGCAATGTTCTCCCGTGCTGGACCTATTTTACTATTATACCATCCCCATAGTAGCTCATTTTTTAATATAACAGTAAAAATGAAAAAAATTTTTACAAAGATTGAAAGACCTCAATGAGGATATATTATTTTCTGAACTACGGTCGTGCAATCTTCGTCCACTGTTGCTTCACTGTAGTGTTGCATTCTTGATATGTTGGAAATGTTTATTCACTAGTCATCTTGCAAATCCGGAATGAATAGCTAAGCTCATAAAAAATATTTGACAACAAATCCAGAATTTATGGACGACGAGACACTTTGCAAATTTTAACGTAAATCTGAATAAGAAATTGCTTGATTTTGTGTATCGTAGGTTATTTTTTTATAGAATTGCCAAAAGCATTGCATTTCAAGATTGTTGAAAAATTTCGCAAAGTGAGCTGTAAGGTAATTTGTACCATAATACTCTAGAAAAAATAGTTTGTCATGAAGTAAATAACAAATTTGTTAGGAAATAGTGAAATTTTCAACCAACGAGGTGAATTTTTTACTGAATCATGAATTTTTCAATGAAAGTGGATTTTTTAATGAAGGTGAATTTTATACTAAAATAATTAATTTTCTGCCTAAAACGAAGAATGTTCTACAAAAAGCGATTTTTTAATCAATATAGAAGAAAACAAATTGTTTTTTGAATATGGATTTTCAACAAAAAATTTTATTTTCAAACACAACAGTCGCATTTTTAAGAAGAAAATAGAAAACATAAAACCAAGAAAAATAGTTTTCTATCATTAGAGACAATTTTTCAACGAAAAAAAAAATTAATGCCTAAAAAGGAAACTGCAATAAGAAAAAAACAGAAATGCAAGAAAAAGTGCTTTTCATAGAAGTTTGAAATCTAGAACGCAGCAATAACACGTTATTGAATTCAGATGTCGTATCAAAATTAATTTTTACTTAATTGTAGTTTAACCTGAAGCGATTTATTTATTTCTAAAATATTAAAAGGTCAAATATGAAACAGATCCAATTGTGAAGCGAATTTATTCAAAAGGGTGGGGATGTTGAATTCCACGTGACATTTTTAACTGAACTGCGAAAAAGATCATGATGATAAACGTTTGACCATGTACAAATTTTTCATTTTTCAAAACTTGTGTTTGTCGAGCTAATTATTCAAGAATTAAGGTAAAATTAGAAGAAAAAAATATTTAAGCTTCTTCTAAAGCTGCGATTATAAATACAAACCATTTGTTCAAAATGAAATAGCTAGAATGGTTTTTCATGTAAAACAAATCATTTCTATTGTCTATAACTATTTATCCTTATATCTACAAAGAAAAGCGGAATTCGCACTGTTAGGATCTGTTTTATAAAGTTAAATGGAACGGCATTATTTTAATTTGCTTTGTCCAAGATTGATAAAGAACTGTTTTTATTCATTAGGGTATATTCTAGGGGCAGTGTTTATTGAAAAAATGTTAATAAAACTGATGACTAATAAGTTATATTTTAAATTAATTAACTTTTATTTGATACACAAGTAAATTGAGAAGCGAATAATGCTAAAACCAAATTTTCATGCAAGGAATGTACACGATTGTCTACTAGTGCCACATCTGTGGTAGTGATTGCGAACTGCAGTGTGAACCCTGGCACCACTATCCCCTAGGATGTCAGTAGTCACTGCCGCGGATGATGCTTGCACTCTACACACTGGTAACGCCTAACTCTGTCGTGAAGCGGCTTTTGACTGCCGCAGCAAAGCGCTTGCATAGTCATATAAGATTTTGTCAAGATTCGGTGGATTTGTAACCAGACAAATAGAATTTAATAACCAACTTAATTCCACAATTTGGGAAATTGAAAATGAACTACAAAATAATACTAAGCATATCGAGTCGTTGGAATGTAGATCCAAAGTGCAAAATAAGGAAATTAAACTTTTCAAGAAGGAATCTAAAGATTTAAAAGCCAGAGTAGTGTCTCTTGATTATGCGCCTAATTTCAACAAGCAAGCGGCTCTGTATACGACGCTGGAAATTCATGTGCTCCCCATGAAACATAAAAAAGACCTCATGACAATGGAATCTGCCGGCAGGGCTCTAGATGTAAATATTCATAAGGATGACGTCGTCAACCTGTATCAAAATATAAAAGCACCTTCATTGACTAGCCCCCTTTACCCTCAATTTTTGTACCTAAATCCAGCAGACGAAATCTACGACATGAGCTGATTGCAAAACGCAAGGTTAATTTTAACTTTTATACTTTTAATATGGGATGGACTGATAACGCAAAGCATTTTATTTACCTTCTTGAGGCATTAACACCACTTAGTAGAAAGATTTATGCCATTGCTTTTGGTCTTTATAAAGAAAAAAAATCGAATATATGTGGATAGCTGGCGAAATAATTTTCTTCTGTAAGGAGGATATCTTTCCGAAAATACATCTGTTGAATATCTAATCTGTTGAAAATCTACAATAGCAACTACTTTCTAAATCCATTATGTATTTTATTTTTTCTTGGCGATTATTAGCATCACTCTGTTTTGATGCTACTTCTACATAGGTAAATATATGTCACGTTCTATATAATGCTGCGTGATGCCTATTTTGGATACTGTGCTTTCTAAAGTTAAATAATAACGATTTTTACTTTTTACTACGCTAATTTAGCCCTGTAAAACCTCTGTAAATTGACATCTCTTATAATTTTTCATACATTATTAGCCTTATGATGCTTTTTGCTTTTCTGATTTTTACTTTTTTATGTGCCTCATTCCCTGTTTTTAAATAGAATTAAGTGAACTGTATTTTTTTGCTTATAAGTCTCTTTTACCTTAGCCTTACGGAAACGCTTTTCCAACTTATTCACGTATTTCGGACACTTCTATATTCAACTATACTTGAACTCTACCTTTTACTCTCAAAATAGAGGCCTTGAATATTTGTCACATTATGCTCAGTTTTTGCCTGTCCATTACCATGAATTTAATCATAACTTTGTCTTGTTTCTATCATAGCCTATATGTGCCCGAGACCTAGATTTACAACTAACATTACCTTGAGACACGTAGCACTTTATTATTACACACTTTTACGCAGAGGTAAAGATATGAGGATAGAAAGTAGAGTCTGCCTCTATATTCATGACAATTTTAGGGTGTACAGGTGAATTTGGGTCCTTTCGCTCATAACCTTACTGTTGATTACATCTTTATAAAGGTATCGTTGCCTCAGGACAGGGTTTTGGTATGTGAGATTTACAAACCTTTTGATGCCTCCTACAACAGGGAACCTGAGATTGACAATTTTGACCTAGACAAGGTCATGTCTTCTACTCAACACTCAATCTTATTTCTCTTTAACTATGATTTTATCATCAGTCAATACCAGTTTTTCTTTGCTCCTTTCTCTAGTTTAACTTCTCTATCTATACGCAATCTTACAAAAATAAATAAAACTGAATTTTTTATGCATCCTTGTACTTATGACTAAAATAGCATTTTTATTGAGAAGGATATAAATAAAAAGGTAATTGGTCTGACTACATTTTCATCTTTAGCCTGTGGCAAATATGAGCTTTTACATACTCTTGAAGCAAAGAAGTCCACTCCTTGGATCACTTCTTTTATCAAAGATTTGATAAAAGAAAGAGACAGAAAAAGTATATTGGCTGAAAAAACAAAAAATCGTATTATTATTAAAGCCGAATGTCGTCAATTATAAAACTTAGTAAAAAACAAAATCAGAGATTCATACAATCAATATAATTACAATTATACCAAAAGCAGGAATAAGTATAATATCTGGCTTTTCTCAAGACGGCTTGAATTCATTCCTCCAAATATTTGTCTCATGATGAAAATTTATTTACGTCAGACCTTTTAACAGCTTTTACCACAAAATCCACACTCCTTGCAAACAAAACTCCTTTCTTGTCTTTAGTTTCCTCTACTTTTGATGATACTAAAATATTCTTTTCTGAAACAGCGCCAGAAACCCTAACTTAAAAACTCTTCAAAGTAAAATTAAATGCTCAAGGATCACTCCACTATACTCTAGTTCAAATCAAATTAATTTTAATATATGTAATTGAAGGTGACTGCAACTCATTTCGCGACGAATTCAGATACATTTAATAATTCACTAAAAGATTAGCATGTAGATTTCATAAAATTAAGAAATATATTTTAAAAATTTTTGTACAGTGTTCATAGAGACTCTAGTTTGTGAGATTAAGGTGCATAATAATACTAAAAAGACAAGCGTTATCAATATTATTGATTTTTTCGATCTTATAATTTAGTCTATCAATTCTATTTTGTACTAATCAATTTGTAATAGTATTCACAGTTGTAGAAAAAACTCAAAAATTCTCCATTCCAATCTTATCTCAGGTGATGAGGTTGCTAAATAATTTCTTCTAGACAG
>JAUELO010365754.1:0-14621 GCA_032357855.1 Amphibolips quercusostensackenii | reverse complement strand
GTAAGGAGAGGTTGAAAAATTTCGCCAAAAGCCTAATTAAGATAAAAAGTGTTTCAGTTTCGCAGAGCTACGTCGGTGTCACTTCTAACTTTGTGTACAGGTACCGCTTTTTTCGTCAGAAGGTTTCAGAGATACATGCAGATCGTGCCATGAACACACTGAGTGCCTAGAATATATACTATTCAGGTGTCCTTATCACGCGGAAACTGTCTATCTTTAAAAGATATGATGAGGACCCTAAGAGTGATTTACTACAATCTTTGTCGCTCTTACCGTGTTGGCCACCACGCTGCCTTGCTGAGCGAGACCTGACATTGTTTTTCAGGGCTTCAAGAAACAAACAATATTTATAATCGAATTCATTGCTTTAGCCGACTACAAAATTACTGCTTAGAAGAAGAAAAAAGAGGACAGATATCAAGACCTTGATAGCGAACTGCAAGGACTGTACCTAATATATTTGGTGAACATAATTGTTTGTGTGGTCGGTGTCCTCAATAGTTTGAAACTATTACTGCCACGAACTATCGTCTGTCGCTCCGTATTCTTGAGACACACAAGAGATTTATGGGCCTGTCGTTGTAAATTCGTTTTACCCTGCGGCCAACCATATATATACAGGGTGACTCAGACTCAAGTTTCCTGAATTATATAGCTGTATAAAAATATAAAAAAAATGAAAATTTTAAGCAAAAAATTCCATTTCCAAAAATCAGTTGAAGTTTTAGTTTTTAAATTATGAAGTATTTAATCTGGACCAATCAGGAGCGCAGCGTGAACTGATATGTGTAAGCTACGTTGGACTCCCGCTTACGGACGTACAATCTTTTATACCGCGCTCCTGATTGGCCCAGCTCTAATATTTGATAACTTAAAAACTAAAACTGAAACTAATTTTTGGAAAAGGAATTCTTAATTTATTTTTTTTAATTTGATGCTTTTTTATTTATTCATACTTCAAATTCTTATTGCTTAATTTAATTATCAAGGTTTTTGTTAAAAATACATATTTTTTTTAACTTTTTGAAAAGAAATCTTCGATATCAGCTAAATCATTGAACAATGTAGTTTGATCTTTTTTTATCTTGAATGGTAAATATTTTTTAGCAAATAATTTATTTATTAAAAATAAGAAATTAAAACACAAAATTAAAGGGAATATGGTGTTTTGGCTTTATATGTTAAAAAAAATATAGAATGTTTATGAAGAAAAAGAATTATATTTATAATAGATTCATTGATTTTATGATGAATTATTACAATAACTATCATATTCACCATTACCAGTGTGCAGATGCAATTATTTATTTCAGAAACTCAATCGACTATCAGCTACATTCACGAAATAAGGCTCTTGAAATATATTTAATTTCAAAGTACTTGTTCTATCGGTTCAATTAAGACTGCTCACAAAATAAAGTGATTGTTTTCAAGGTGTCTAATGACATTGTTTTCTTTTTTCATTTTTCTCTGCAGTAGTAGCTAATGAAATATACATACTTTATTGCTGGACTTCTGGTAAAGTAACATAACATCTAAAGTGTAACGTAAGGCCTGTTTACTTCTACGCTGCAACGCGAAGATGACCCTTAAAACAAACTTTACTTGTTGTGTTTCTATATTAAGGCGGAAGATTTGAATTCAAAGATGTTTCCTTGTTGTAGCAAGCTGATTTGACGTCAAGCTAAATGTCTTGTTTCTCTAATTTTACAGTTTTTTAAATTAAATAATTAGTGTGAAAAAGTGTCGTTTACAAATTTTATTCTGAAATTCTTTGAGATTGGTTGATTGTGGCCTAAGGGAGTTTCCTTAATTTCTTCTCGATTCAATTCGTTAACCGAGCCGCTGTACATGTTTATTTTCGCCCGTTTCTGAATAGCCGTTGTAGTATATATTCCACGAAGTTGTGTATTATTACGTTCCAATATTGCAAAGACGTCACCAGTGGATGTTGTTAAAACATTTTTTTTCTCAGCTGGCATGGGCGTAGAGGAATTGCGTCCTACTTTTAATTGAATTGGTTTGTCTAGAGGAAAAGAGTAACTGCAAACTTCAAATACCCGGCGCGGATTGCTGTGGGGAATAAGCCGAATAAATTGAAGTCTAAATCCTAGTAAGGTAGAAGGGAGGCTAGAAGCATGGTTGGCAGGAGGAGACCGTGACCTGGCACGTGCAGAAAGCTCGGCAGGAGGAGACCTGACAGAAAAATAATGGCCTTCAGTAAAGTGAGAAGGTCTACAATCAGGAAGCTCAGGAATACGGCCGCTATTAGGTAAATAGTCGAACTCTAAACTCCACTCTAAAAGAAGAAACAAAGTATTGCATTTTGACTAAAGAATCCAGTCGAGAGCAGTACTTGCATTGGTAGGTACCGGGGTTGTTAATATAGGCACAAATAACCTTATTTATCTAATTGACTGTGAATGATATTTATTACATAATATTTTTTCGTACGTCTTATAATTAATGAAAATTTAGTTTTTTTATTGTTTCACTATAAATTAAATTAAAATTCTAAAAATTAATATTTGAAATACTATATTTGAATAGGCTAGGAAATATTTTTCTGTTGTCGCTTGCCGCTTTCTTTGATTTTTTTTTGTAAAGAATTTGGAATCAGACAATTTCTCGGGCCGTAGAAATAAGGAATAATATTAAAAATTATATGAAAACTATTCTCATTTTGATATACAACAAGAATTATACCCTTATCAGGATCCTTTAATCTAACGGAATTTATGATCGATTTTTATGATCATAATTATCTGATTCGCGTTCATATATCGATTCAAGTCAAGGTAATTGACGTTTTTGGAGTAGGGGATACCGAGGCCTGTTGAAACACAAGATGGGTTAAAACAAGCAAATTAATTAAAAAGTTTCAAAATGAGTGTCTTTATAGTTAGCTAACATTTTTTCATAGACCTTTTAAAATTTATTGTCAAAGCATGGACAATTGTAATTTGCATATTGTGAATTTTTTGTTGTTGAAGCCCCTTTGGCTTTAACGAACACTTTCTCATCACGTATCTTGTGCTTGGCACTCAATCTTGTCTAAAATGCGAACCTTTCTCCATATTAAATGTATTTTATATTTATTCCTTTACTTGGTCCGGGACTACTTATTCAGATATTGCAAAATAAAATATTTTATTTTTTATGATCAACACAAAATTTGTTCTTCATTATGCAATAATTGTTATTTTCGGCTTCCCTTAAATATGTATCAGTTTAATTTTAATATTATTACAATTCATAATATGCATTGATATTGAAACAAATGTTTTGTTATTGCCTTGTTTCTATGATTGACAAAAATGCGAATACTATGAAAAACAATTTTGGTAATTGAGATTTAATTGTTTCTTGTGTCGTTTTTTCAAAAACATTAATTGGCGAAAGCATCGTGTAAAACAAGCGGGATACAGCGTTAATAAATGATAAGTAGAAAATTTATAGATCTTTTTTGGTTGAACAACATTTGTTTATAATTTTTTTCTTACCTCGCATAGTTTTACCGCAAAATAAAATTCAAGATTTTTCATTATTTTTTGTGCGATCAAAATTTGAACATTTGTCTTAACGAAAAACTTGAAAATGTTATAATAATGTGGTAGGACTTTTAAAAAATTTTTTTTTTCTTTTTCTGTCTTTTTTATATAGTGCGTCGTCTACTTAAAGTTTTTAAAAAATTTTTAAAATGCTATAATTTTTATAATTTTCGTTGGGGCTATGTAATTATCAATGTTTTCGGAACATATTACTTACATAGATTTGTTGAAACAATTATTGTATTATTTTAGAATTTGATTTTGAAAATAAAAAGGTGCAGAAAAAATGTCTCTTAAAAATTTTTTACTTTGGAGGTTTTGTTTATTTCGGCAGCAAAATATCTTGTAGGGTACAAATAATTCAGAATAGAAAGTACATGGTCATCAGTTCTTGATTTAATCACTCTGTAAATTTTGCGTCGGCCCTAAGCTATTTTCTACTTTAACATACATTTTGAGAATTTTTTAAAATTTGTCTTTTTTGTGGTTTGGATAAAGAAGTTCTCAACCAATGTGACAGTGTCTACTGAAAAATTATTCTAATGTGGTAAGTTTTAAATTGAAAACATTTTAAAAAGTACATTCTTCTTAATTATTTTATTATTTTCTCAATTGTGACATTTCTTGGCACCCCTGTATTTTTTTAATAGAAATTTCAAATAATGAGGCCGCAACCGACTTTGGCAAAAGAAAATAAAATGACACTACTTGCTTCTGATTTACTTTGGAATTTATCAAAATAATTTTCTTGTAATTGACTCTATGTGTGAGACATTATTCAAGATCATGTTCTGTTTTTGAGCAGTGGATTTTTATTTTCGTATAACTTGAAAAATTCACTTTAAGTTATATATTTATTATATGATTATATTTACCAATTGAAGTGAGGATAGCCGCCACGGATGAGAGAAAATTACCAAGAATCTTCATAGTTTCTGATTACAGAAAAATCTTTTTAATTTACCAACTAGTATTCAATTAACACTATAAGTGAGGAATATTCTGTTTCTTTCTAAGATTATATAATACATACTGTAATCAGTGTCTTGAAGATGATAATCGTCGAGATTGTCCTTCTAAAATATTTACTTATCATTAAAGTCAGTTTTCAAAAATAAGATTTGATCTTAAATCTGTTGAAGCTGATATCATAATTATGCAATGTTCTAAGTTTTAAGAAAATCCGATGCTTACATAAAACCTATATATTGTAACTTGCACATATGTGTTATACGGGCTAGCTCAGTGTAGGTAAATAAAACACATGTACAAGTTAACTTTGAGACTTCTTACCGTCTTTGATCTGATATTAAAGTATTATAAGTAACGTATCTAGTAGGTTATTCGAGGTGTCGAGCACAAAAAAAAAACAAGATTAAATTTTTCACACTAAAATCAAATGATTTATTCAAAGAAAATTCTGACTAATCTATAGTACACATATATTCGGCCCTAGGCTTTCTATCTTATAAACTTATCTGCCATACATTGCAGATGTCCTAAATATCTAACTAGCAAGCCTTCCGTTATAATTTTTCTTAGCCTATATAAGAACTGGTGAGTATAGTACTTCATCTTTGCATTATACAGTGTTAATTTGTATTATTGCAACGTTAGTCTTCAGATTAGAAACAAACAAGATACATTTTATATACCGCTGTGTAGCCAGCTTCCGTTTTTCACTTTAAATTTTATTTATTACTGTACTCTAATTCTCTGGTTCAACGTCCCGGGTATGATGCACCTGTTCGTATTGACGAGCCCAAGTTCGCTCCATAGGGGATAAACCCTCCTACTTGATTAACGTAGTTTATATTCACAAAGAAAGACACTAATAACTTGTCATAATATTACCACAGATAATTATCGAGGGTAAAAGAACCATAAAAAGAAAAAAAGATTGTAATTCAGTCGAATGGTAACTTTCGGGTTACAAAGATATTTATACAGCTGTGCCGAGACGCTTCTCAGGCGACAGGTCAGTTTCTCTCTCTCTCTTTTGCCGACGTACACGTAGGAAGAGGATACAATGTAATGGAATGGCAGGACGGCCTTCGCTCTCGCCTCTGCCTTGTTTTAAATTTCAATGGCAAGAATACATTAAAACTAGTCGTTCTCTGACTTGGAAGATATTCTTCAGTCTACCTGAGCTAAATAGCTGTACTTGAAGATTCGAGAGCGAATCGTCGTCCCTTTAAGTTTTATAGCAGGTTTAGCTTAGGTAAAGGCACAAGTGTAGTATGAAATACTGCCCCTGTCACAGTTTCAACTGTGTAGTGGTTATATTTCTCATAAAACACAGGTAAGCTCAAAAGTTTATATCTTCTCACTATTGGAGGATTTGTTTTACCTCTAAAAAAAAGAATTACTTTGATGAATATATAGAATTTCTCTAAGTCCAATATTTGCTTGGGACTACGCGTTCGAAGGTCATAAAAGACAAAATGCTCACGATTTATAACTTTGAAAATTTCACGAAAATAAAATGCTCTGTGAATTAACGCAGAGACGCGCACGAAGATTGCTGAGAAAACATCCAAGGCTAATAACAGAGACTCTCTTTAGGCAGTATCCACCTCAGTTATTCGACGTATGGGAACCTAACGTCTTATTCCTGGGGCACTATGCTGCTTTTGCCGAGTCGAATCTAAGTTCAATACTTAGAGACTTCCCAGGGAAAATGTTCCCAGAGAGTCCTGCTTGTAGATTTGCAGGAACTCAACAGACCGAATTCACGTGAAACTGTCCTTTTTATGGACCAGTCCCTCCTTACCTCGCGAGAAAAACTTTAGTGGGAGAATATGGATCCTGCGTTGGGCCATATTCTCCTCAGAGTATGCTACAGTTCTCTGGCCGTTTCTTAAATGCATACAAATTGCCTGTTTACAGGCTGTGACCAGAACTCGGGGGTCACAATATATATATATATATATATCACAATCTCCTTGTGGCAAAATGGTTAGGGAAGAATAAGTACATTGAAAAAATATTGCCCTGAAAAGCTTCTTGAAAGGTAAACAGGTCTGCTAGACAGAAACATTGGTGGCACAATAAGGATTAGGTGAGAGATCACCGGCTTCAAATATTAAACAAAATGCGGGTTCCAAAAAATTCGTCTGAATTTCGTTATTGGTCAGAAATTCTCAAGTTTGTCATCCGACATGTCACTTGATATTTATCTACTGAAGTCTGAAACGTGTGCGGAAATAATTGGGCTGATCCGATAAATTTCGCAATTATTTTAGCTGACAGACTAAGGTAGACTTCGGATCTGATTAATCCCAGTCCGCAAACCAATTATTAATTTTTATTTAAATTCTAAATTTTCCTTCTGAATGTGATAACAGATTAATGCTGAAATAAGGAACAAGAGACTCCGTATAAATGTTTAATAGTAGGTAAGACTTTAGGAGGTAGATAAATATTTAAGTAGCAAACAAGACTTACGAATCTATATAATAGAACAAAATTTTACCTAAACATTTAGATAATAGATCTGTTTTCAATTTCAAATAAATTAAGAAATATTCATGAAGTGATAGTAAGGAGACCAAATTTCATATTCAGCTAAACGTCTTTTGGTTTGCACTTTCACAAGAAATTCTTGCAGCTTCTGAATCGCGTGCAAGTTTCAAGTAAGTGAAAATTTAGTTCAAATTTGTTTTTTTCCTATGTCAAAATGTTTTCTGTACTGCTCTTTGGCTCTTAATGTACACGTTTCAAATAAATTTTGCGACACTAGTCACTAGTCTGTACTGATACCAACACTTTTAGGATTCTGCCATTTATGTAAGCATGATTTAAACTAAGAAGAAAAAAATTACCGCTTTCGCTTTAACCCAATATACTTCTTGGTTTTGAAATTCGTGCGAATTTTGTATCACTATTATTCTTTTTTGACAAAATTAAAAAATTATGGACATATATTATTATACTATTATATTTACCAATAAAATCAATGATGAATGCCACAGTGTAAGTCCGAATATAAGCGATCTTCATTTTTCCGAAGAGAAAAACTTGAAAAATGTTTTGATGAAGAATTTGGTTAACAGCGTAACTACTGATTATTCTATCGCTTTATCATAGGTTGCACAATGTATAAATTGCACAGTGTATAGTGTGCTCGGTGTATTATAGATTATTCTCATCATAGGCATTAAGTTTGTCCTTCAGAGATATTTATATTTCTCAAATCAGTTTCTGAAAGATAAGGTTGTAGTATTCTAAGTGCGTATAATGATGATACGAAGTTTTTACAAATCGAATTAGGATTTAAATCATATGAACGACAATAGTCTCTGATAATATTATAAACAGTCCAAAGTGATAATCAATAATGATTAACTCTACTTAAACCACAAGAACCTAATGTGATTTCCCTAAAGAATGGGAAGGATAAAAATAGCGGAAATAGCTAAAAAAAATTTAACTCCTTTCTTGTATGAACAGAGGCGTAGTATAAGGGATCTTAAAGAATGTAAAAGTATTTCCAGAAATTTAAAAATATGTCATGGAATTTTTTTGTATTTTATAGAATATCAATAACCTCGATGGATTTAATATGGAAATTAAGGTGATGCTTTTTTCATCGCAGTCTACCAGCTTGACCTGGACCCACTATTTAACTTCCTCTTACGCAGCTAAGGGATCGACAACCTGTTACCACCAGCCCTAACCAGCTGGGGTCCTTTGACAATAAGGAATAGCAAACGAAGCATAACAATTGCTTGATTTTTTAATCAGTATTTTATAAATAATATATTTAAAATATACTTTTTTTAGCGAATCCAACAATACGCTACTTGCTTTAATAAGTTGAAAATTAGGATAAATAGACTGTTCGACATTTACGTTTCGAAAAATAATGATACGCGGAGGGAAACTCCAATTTGCCTATTTTCAATTTGCAATGAAGGAATTCTCCCTAACTGTTTTTTTTCATTGTCCCCTTTTGCCACTATTTCTTCATTAAAAAAAAAAATATCGAACATCTTCATTGATTGATCTTAAATTAATCTATTCTCTATCTCCTAAACATTGTATGTAAGATAATTTCGACTTTTTGCATGAAAATCTTTTAAGTTTTAAACAAAATGTTATGTTATGTTAACCACCAATATTTTTATTTTCCTGGAAGTCCTGAAATGCTGGGACGATGCTACTTCTAGCCACGTGACAATTCTTGTCAAACAAGGGCTTGTCAGCGGATGTAATACCCATTCTACCAGACACTTTACGAATCATAGTAAGTTTCTTTGCAATAGATAAAATAGCAGCTATTATTATCGTTTAACACGTCAACATCCTTATCAACGAGCGCAATCTCATCCTTACATCTCATGCTTTTCACAAAATCGATAGATTCACTGCTATCAAACGTTATCTTTACATCTTTTGAGGCATCACCTTGACTGTGTTTATAATACTTGACACATTGACAGAACTGTCAACACGTTAAGATTATTCAAATGCAAGGGCGACAACTGATGTGTGAACAAAATCAATCACACTTGATCCTAAGCGGCGTCTAAACGCGAAATTCGCAGGTGAATCTTCTCCGGATCTACCATTTAAAAGACCAAACTCATTGCTACCCATAAACACAGCCAATCGCCCACCCCTATTATTTATAACCGAATCATTCGAGGTCCTAACAGCAGAAAAGTTGTTGCAATATAAACTTTGTTGATTCACGTCTAACCTTTAGCATAATTATATCTTGAGAAAAGTGGATTAAATATGCGGAATATATCATACTATTCAAAGCTACCAAAATGCCTCCTTTGACTCTGCCTTTGGTTGCGTCTCTTCAAGCCGGCGAATGAGACAGCTACATATCCATGGAGATACGTGAAGCGTGCGAACTCAGTGACTCCAAACAAGTTTCATTAGCGCACACAATATCAGACAACTCAAAAAAATTTTTAATATTTTTCGGGATAGAAAGACCACGCATGCTTCAGAAAATGATCTTAGAAAATATATCAGTACCTAGTTCAGTTTGGGAATTAGAGTCAGAATCTTTTAGCAATGCTGTCGAATCGTGCTTCTGCGAGGGCTGAAAATCAAGAGGGGGTCCATTTTATACTCCTTCAGAAAGGACTTTATATTTTGATTGTTGTTGTCTTCTGTCAGAAGGTCTCGGTTCGATGTTTGGCCTCTCCTATTTATTTTGCTTCCATCGTTTCTTTGCTTTACAAAATCACTGAAGTCGTCCTGAACTTCACGCTTTTTATTACCTTTAATTAGGTCTTCTACCTCACTAGATGCGATTTCCTGATCTTTAGCATATAGCTTGTTTCTTTTAACATTGGCATGTATTTCACCATTCTTCAAGCGTTCTTGCTGGGTACGAAGTTCTTTTCTCTGCTCTATTTCCTGCATGAAACGATTATTTGCGACAACTAGGTTAAGCTTCTTAACCATCGATAGTTTAGTGAAAACATGTTTCACCTATTTTGCTGAAATAAACTTAACGAGGACCGAATGATTACCCTTATTTTTACCCAGTCTGAAAATATCCGCTGTTGCCACTTTAAGTAAATCGAAATTCACTATCTGAAATGTTAATATTATTGTACGGAGTAGATCTGTATGATTGTTATCGTCCTTCACACCAAAAATAACAGTGTTGTTCGCTCTCTCTCTTTCTACCTTCTGCATCATCTAATTTCTTTTCCATCCCAACTACTTTCTCAGATAGAGACCCCATATTAGATTTAAGCTCTTTAGAAATATTATAGGGCTCACGTACATCTTCTCGTAGCTCATGGTGCGAATTCCTAAGTTCTTTCAGGATCTTTGTGAAGTTATCAATAGCTTTCTTGAGGTAAAAGCTGTCCATTGTAAGCACAACAATTAAAAAAAACATTAATCCATAGAGTCAGAGATTGCACTGCTGAAATCGCATCACGCTTCATACACCTTACAGATCCGAAATTGCCGGTCTTCAAATTAAATTACAAACACTAAAATACAACGTACAAGATTTCAAGATGACTTATTTCAAGTTGATTTTCGGGTATTCTTCTAACTCTGAAAAATTTTCAAGAACTTTAAAAAATTCTAAGGTATTCCAAAAGATTTTAAAGATTTTAGGATATTTCACACATTCCACAAAATTTTCAGTTAATTTCAATAGTTTAATGGAATTTTAAAGAATTTGAAAGATTTTAGGGTATTCTGGAAACTTTTAGGGAATTCCTACTTAACAAAATTTCGAAGAATTTAAAAATATTTGAAACATTTTATTATATTTTAAGTATGTTTGATTAATTTAAAGTGATTTAAAGGATCTTAAAACCTTCAGGGTATTTTTTGAAATTCTAAGGAATTTTTTAAGCTTCAAATAGTTCCTAGGGATTTCTAAAGATATCCAAGGATTTTGAATATTTTTGGTATTCATAATAATTCCAAGGAATTATCAAAAGCTTTAGAAAATTGCAAGGGGTTTAAAATATTGCAAGTGACCTGACATATTTTAGGATACTTTAAAGATTTTAGGAAATTCTATAAGATTTTCGTATATTTTAATAATGTTATGAGATTCGTAAAGTTCTTAGGGTATTTTTAAAATAAGTGAGAGATTTCGTAAGGTTTCAAATATTCAAAAAGATTTTGCAATTTATTTGAAAATCACCTTGAATTCTTATTGATTTATCCTAAATTCTTTTAAATTCTTTTGAATTCTCTTGAATTTTCTCACGTTACTTGAATTCTGCTAAATTTACTCAATTCTGATCGGTTCAATAGATTTTTTCAGTCGTTGTTTAACTTATATTGAAATCTATATATTTACCTTAAATTCTTAGGCATTTCATTAAATCTATTTGAATTCCTTTTTTATTTTTTTAGCTCATTTCGAACTGACTGAATGTAATGCATTTTTTCATATTTTTTAATTATCTTTAATTGCATTTTTCAAACTTTACTTTAAATTTTCATGAATTTCATTAAATTCATTAAATTAATATTATTATATATAATAATATAATAATTAATAATTTATAAATTCATTAAATTTATTTGCCTAAAACCGCTTCTAATTTACTCTAATTTTACCGAAATCAATAATACTTTTTTAATTTTTTCCGACTCATATGAATTTTTCAAAATTCAACTTGAATTGTTTTGAATTCTTACAAATGGAATTATCTTGAATCATTTTAAATTCAAAAGAGCATTAGTCACAATACTGATGCAGATTGGTCGCTTGAATTTAATTTGTTGGTTAGAAATTAGTTACTTTTTGTAACTTTTTAGATTTAAAAAGATCAGTTTCTTAAAGTAAATTTGTCTGTGACAGTCCTGTGAATGATAAAATATTATAAACTAAAATTAAAACTCAAAAATGTTTTTAGATTAGCATTTCGGTCATGAAATATTATTGGTCACGTAATACTAAAAATTCTTCAGCGAATAATTAAAAAATTTTAATAATGAGGTTTTGAGACCACTCCGCTTACGATGCGAGTGCCTCTCTTAGGTAAAATGCATATGTTCTTGATGATTTTGCAAAAAAAGATTGATTATTTAAACAATTTTAATTGAAAATATACCTGCGGTTTTTTCTGCAATCAATTATCTAGTGTTGGTAGGTACTTAATACAACAGAAAACATCGGCAAACCACATTCGTGGCATGGTGGGAAGCCGACCAGTGACCACCGGTGATGCACTTGTTTTGCAGAATTCTTCGCTTGGACATCTTTGTTCGACTTGATTCACAACTTAAGACTTCACGCAAAGCACATGTGAAGTTCTGATTTTGTAACGACAAGCAAGCTGCACTACTTTCGCCGAGCGATACACGACTCGCCCTCATACCTGTTTCAGGATGATGTTAACTGAATGAACAGTATTTATTTCAATACGAAAATATTTCTTTATTGCTGTAAACTGATGCAGATAAACGCTTTGAAATGTTTTCCTTTCTATTGTAGGGTGGTTAGTTAGTTTCTAATATGGGCTATAAAGCCTATTATGCCACACCCATGTTTATTCTCAAGGCAGTGCACTGAATCCGGCCACCTTTACCGAGTTTGAAGATCTCGGTCCATTTCCTTGTTCTAAAGTTCTGGAAATATACATCACAGATTCCAGGTGTTCACCCTCGCACAGTGAATGATGCGGACTTCTTTGCACATTAAAGTGAGTTTCACCTACTCTGACATCTGGCGGCTCATCAGTTAAATGCATACATTGAACGCACTGCCTTGATGTGTTATGTAAGTGTATTTGCGTGTGTTCATTGCTCGAATTCGACCAGCGACCACCGAACGACAATCCCCTTGACATGAAGCCTTAACGAAAGGCTAGTCCGGTAGACATAAAGTCTCTATCTTTAAAGATAATTAGCCTGTGTTAAGAGGACCTACAGCGTAAGGTAGGTTCCAAACCACTTAAGCCCTGGTGTATACTGTATATAGAAAAATTTTCATTAGTACTGGCTTCGGGATAGAAACACTATTCATTCTGCACGGAAGACTGACGTGCTATCGCCTGAGCTACCAATGCTCTTTAAAAGTGGCGTCTCCCACAGGAAAATTATGGGTAAATTATTATAAACCTATGATACTTGTTCTTCTGAAATATTTTTGCAAGGGATTGAAAATATAATGTATTCGTGTTGGTTGCTAAAAAAGAGAGAGATTGTGCGGTGGTAGCCTAATGAAGCTTTTGCCATTTTTCCTCGGGGCATATCTTCAACAGCGCCACTGCCCATATTTATTTTTGCTTGTTTTTAATTCCTAGTTCTTGTTGAATATATTTCACGAAGAACTTTATTATTGTCCAATATTGCAAAGACGTCACCATGAGATGATGATAATACTTTTCGCTCCTCGGTTAACATGGGCCAGACTTGATTACGTCCTACTTTCAGTTCAATTAGTTTATCAGCAGGAAAAGTGTATTTTAAAATTTTGAACAGCCGTTTCGGATTTGTTTTGGTAATACGTTATACAAATTGAAGTCCCTCAGATGAAAAAAACCTGTCAGGAAGAGATTTGAACCTGGCACGAAGAGAAGTTTCGACAGAAGATAGATGTTGCTGGATATTAGGAGACTGGTGTCCACCACAAGAATAAGAGGTCCGCAACGAGAAACAGTAGGAAAAATGCCGCCATCAGGTAAAAAATTTAAACTGTGAACTTAATTCTGCAAAAACAAACAGCGGACTTAATTTTTTCAAATGCATACTTGCAGATTTGTACATCATGAACCTCTTGCGGCAATAAAATTGCGAATATCGTAGAAAGACCTTAAGATATGTACAAATTTAAAACCACAAACTATTAAATATAATTTACAAAATATTATTGATATCTAAACAAAAATACCCCTACAAAGTCCTATGAGTATATTAACTGTGGGTGTACTGATTTGCGCTAATTTCATGAATACATTGTTTACTCATAGAGGAATGGTTTTCACTCAAAAATGAAAAAAATAGATGCTATGTTCTGCAAACTTATGTTTCTGTCTTACGGGAAATCTTATATGACTGTTACAACGAACAACTTTTTAACTGTCAAGAGTGCTGCATTTCAAACATTTAAGACATTTTTTAGATAAAGAAAAGAAGCACATACATAATATGAACAATTTTTTTGAAAATGTTTCAAAATTACGTTGGCTATTTATGAAAGGTCAACAAAGTTTTGTCAATAGGTCAATCAATACACCTTAATCACACGATCAAGTAGATTGAATACTGTGGTTTATTATTCCTAACATGAAAAAGTTGTCCTCATATAACAAAGTGATAGTATATTGTGCACTATATTGTGACTTTACCTACTTGGAGTATACGACAGCTTATGTGATAAAAGTACAGTTTTTTAGTCTTCTCATTGTAAAGTACATTCACACTAACAAAACAAAGACCGACTTTGCTGGTTGAGATAAAGACAAGCAAAAAAACTATGCTCGTATTACATGAAATTTTTCTTTCAAATATACAAATCGGTATTAGTAGGCCATCGAAGGTCATGAAAGATTCGACACTAGATCAATCTATGCGTCTCGAGAGAGCCTACAAAACTCTTCTGTGGAATTTCCGTATCCA
>JAUELO010365462.1:0-14623 GCA_032357855.1 Amphibolips quercusostensackenii | reverse complement strand
ACTGAGAAGAATGTAGGCAAAATAATTTTGAACAGCTTTTCATCAAAGCATAAATAAGTACCAGAGTATCACCATAGTGTCGAACCATAGTGTCGATCTGCTTCAAAAGTTACAGTTTATAGTATATTAAAAGGAAATAAAAATCTTGTTATAGATCATAAGTAAGTCTAGCCTTTTTTATTTGTAATCACCTTTTGCTTTTCGTAATTTCTTTTTCTTTTGATAATCTTAACAAAGACTTGAATGAAAGTGGCGCACTGTTTATCGTTTGAATAACACCTCAACGTGACATCATCTTTATTGTTCTTCACAGTTCGCATTGCGAAATACGAATGACATATTCGAACGTTGTGCGCATTCGCAGAAAAAGACCCTCTTTTAGAGAAAAAGTATTTCTGATGCACATATCGAATCTACTTACTGATTCTGAAACTAGAGAGCACGGGGTTGTTAAAAATTCATGCACTACAAAATTAATACTCTTAGGCTTTTCGTTGCTATAAGAATAGAAAAAAAAAAATTCGGATAGTATGGCTTTTTCATCAGTTAAAGATAGAATTTACTTTTAATTCAAAAAGAATGATTTGGCAAAATCAAATTATTTCTCGTCCTATGGAGAAAATTTTATGTTTAATCGGTGCTTGGCCAGGGCATACGAACTCTTTCCTATTTTATTTCTTTGTTATTCTATTGCTTTTGAATCTCATATTTGGAATTTTCGATGCGTGCACGCTTACGAATGATTTCGAAAAATTCATATATAGTGTTGTTAATGCTTCTGTAACTGCACATATACTCTCTAGAACTACCTTTTTCTGGCTGCAGCGAGGGTGATGTACTTTACATTCTCTACATATGATTAAATCATTTATTTTAGTAATTTAAGTTTAGAAGGAAGTTCTTAATTTCTGTAATGATAAGAATTATTTTTGTAATACCTAATATTTCTTTAATTTATTTGTCACAGGTGTGCAAAAGATATTTTAAGCGAGATGATTTCTGATTGGTCTAGGATAAATGGCCGTGAAGAGAGAATATTAATGAATTACTATGTTCAATTTGCTCATAAGATCTACATATCATTTATTTGTTGTTATACCTTGACTTTGAACGCCTATATTATTGCATTTCTTCCCTCATACTTTACTGAATCGGTTGATAATAGAAAGTTTATACTTCCGGCAAAGTTTCCCTTTCCAAGTAAGATCTCGCCAATTTTTGAAGTTTTATGCTGTATCCAGTTCTTAACGATTATATTGGGTGTTACTATATTGCCTGCTTTGGATTCACTCTTCGCAGCAATGGTAATAATTTTCAATAGGGTTATATATTTTGGTACAAAAAGCTGTTTGTCTCATTGCACTGGTTGTTAAAATGGGACGCATATGTAATTGAAATGGGACCTGCCACTTATCTTGCGGAAGAATTCTGCATTGTGCAACTAAATAGACATAACTTTTTACACCATGCATACATTTTTCGCCTGGAATCACGTATCGATTGTTTTTAACAAAATTTACTAGATACACAACACATGAAGCGCAATTTGAAATATTTATAAAAAGTTCTAGAATAAACAAAACTTGAAAACGTTACGTAAATACAAAAAGTGGCGGCTAGATATAAATTCAGCCCAAAAAACTACCATAAAGACAAATCAAATTTCAAACACACATAGGTCACATACTGTTTAATCGTGTTTAAAATTGTTTAAGCTATTAATTTCAGCTTTTACATACTAGCACTAAGGTTGAGATAATAAAACTTGACCTAAAACGATTTGTGGAAGGAATATCAAGGCAGGAGGATAAATTATTAGCATCAAAAACAAAAAAAGGAACAAAATTATTGATTGACAAACATCTCAACATGATTCAGTTCACACAAAAAATTAACCAAGTTTATTCCTCTGTATTTTTTTTCCATTTCTTGTTTTGTACGACGGAAGTCTGTTTGGCGGCATACACAATTTTAACGGTAAATTATATTTATTCACTTTTAATTAGAATTTGTTGTTTAACCTATCGATTCAACAAAAATCTCACTTTACGTCAGGCGCATATTTTCCTATGTATATTTCAGAAGAATAGACTATATATAGATTACGTATGGAAAACGTATGGCTTAAATTACAAAACATTGTTCAGTATTTCGATGTGCCCTCTTAGATTTTCGTGCGCCTTTATGGTATAAAATACATATAAAAAGGATTAACGCAAAACATATCTTTGACGTCATTTAAGCACTGTAGTTTACAAAAAAATTTAATTTTTTAAGTAAAATTATAAATCAACGTAAGATTATTTACCAACAGAATTTTTATCATAAAAATATGTTTTCTAGAATCATATGGCATATTGCGATAATCGAATTTCAACAGAAGGGAATGATTATGAAGTTAATTGCGGAAGCGGCATTCAAATGTTTCGAAAAAATCACTTTTTTTGAACTTTCAAACTTTAGATAACTTTTAATTAAAAAACTGAAAAATTTATTTTTTCAGCATGCTTTACTACACGTAGTGAAAATCCTTAATGATAATTGCCATATTTCAAAAACTTATTTTTGTCATAGTTACTAGAGACTAACAGTGCATCAAACACGATTCCAAAATATGGTATATTGCTTACTCTTCTAATTTCGCAAATTGGAGCGTCTTGCAGTGCTGGCGAATACCTACAATCCAAGGTGAGCATGTTTAATATAATAGGTTTATACAAAAAAGGTTTAAATGAAATTCACCAAATATTTACGTTCTGTTATTATAAGAAAATATGATTTGATAAAGGTTTCTGGAGAAAAATGGGTGGGAGATAGAAGTCATACTATTTTTTTCATGTAAATAATCAGTGAACATGATGTTAGACTTATCTTTTTATTCGTTATCTAGAATAAAAAAAGAAACAATAAGTAGGAAGAAATCTATAGCCCAAAAATTTTGATTACTCATAACCTTACTTTACTTTACTTATTAAAATATAAAAATAAATAAGACAGAAAAATATTACAGAGTTTGTCGATTGCGGATGCTGCTTATTTGCAATTATGGTATGAACAGAGACAAAATGTTTGCAAAACGATGTTGATGTTGATTCGAAGAGCGCAAATTCCAATACTATTAACAGCCGGAAAATTCGTAATTTTGTCCAACTTTAGTTTTGTTCAAGTAAAGTATAACATTTTTACTCATTTCGTATAATTAAATTGCACACACACACACATATAGTTAAAAGTTTGTCGTAACAAAAGCAATGAGATTTCTTTAAAAGTGGTTGCCATTCTTCAAAATTATAATTATAATAAAATTATACTTTACTTTCCTTGCAATTATCTTAGCATTTCGTTGACACGCGGAGATGCTTTTTAAGCTATAAACCAGTAAAAGCTTAGCACCTCAAAGAGCACCAATGATCATGACGACTAGCGTAACAGAATATTTCAGGTATTCTCTGTGCAATCATTTTATAAGGACGTTATACCTTTCTTTCTTTTTATTCTCTATGTCTGTGATGCTTTTGTCAGCTGCTACCAAAAATTGGATAATGAAAATGGTTCATTTCTCGAAGTCAATGAGGACAACGTCACGCCTCAAGTGTGTGCCAGAAATAATTGTCAAGAATATGAAGTTCCAGTATATTCGTCACTTATCATTTTGTTAAATTTACTCGACTTGTCTAGCAGCGTTTGGCAGAGTGGTATCAGCGATAATGCCGTAAGCGTAACAGAAATCGTGTTAAGGCACTCTTATTGCAGCATTGTGCCTTTGGCTGTACGTCGTTCCCGTATGAGGTAAACAACTAGAAAGTACGTGTTCAAGATTCTCGAGGAGTGCATGACATGCTCTGCAGCTATCGCCGGGAATTTCTTGGCTCAATATGTGGCGACGGTATGCCAAAGTGAAGATGTCATAGTCTTGACACGCAAAAATAAAATCCTTGTAGCCGACTTCAATCCAGTTGCTTTCAGGTATGCAAACGTTAGCTCATACAACATTCACTGATCCTTCACATTTCTGTGGAAGATGTCGGGTATCGTATTTTGTACAGGAGCTGTTTATAAATGTTTTTCTTCTACACTCTCTTGTTCTGGGTCTTCGAGAGTGAGTACTCGAGATGAATAATGTTTGATGCATTTTGCTTACCCATGATACTGAAGTCAAGGCTGTGTGTTTTAGCAACCTCCGTCGCTGCTCTGTAAAGAAACGCTCCTTTCCCCAGTTCCTCGTGTCTCCTGGCGATTTAAAAAAGAGGGTCTTGTTCGGAAAATCAAATCTGTCATATAAGGCGTTTATTTTTGCATTGGAGTGAATCCAGGTATGTATAGGTCTCACCAGCGCCAAAGTGTCGTACAGCGTTTCTATCGATGAGAGTAGGGTCTTCGTAGATGCCATTAAGTTTTCCTTGCTTGAAATAGACCTTCGCGCTCTCGTTAACAATCTCTAGAGCCATATCTAGTTGCTATTTATTTTTTGTCGCAGAAGAAACTTTGGAAATGTCGAAGTGCAAGAGATAGTTGCAATAACGTGAGGCAAAAAAGGATACGGATCACATATATAGGTCATTAGAGACATATATATATATATATATACAGTGACTCTGGGATTTTGAAAGACGTCTGAGGGTATGCAGCATTATCATTGCATGCAGGGCTCTACAATGATGAATAGACCCTTTTCTTAGCTGCTCGTGGGAAAATCAATGACACCGTCAGAACACCAAAAATTTGTAGAAACACGGCGGCGAACTGTCGAAATGCTCATATATTAACTCAAGGACTGTTAAAAACGCTATACTAACGTTAAAGATTGTTGAGGAAAGCTATAAAGCGCGTTTGCACACTCTTTAGTGACAGAAACACTTGAAGCTTCAGCACGTTTGGCATCAGTCTTTGCAAAATCCAGCTGCCAACCTCTCGAAAACTGGATATGTACGCAAAGCACTTCCCTACTCGATAGATGTGTCTATTTGTAAAGATATTTCGAAACAGTTCGACCTCTAGACCATTAATTGTTAAGTTTATAATGCGGCGAGAGCTTTGGCTGATTAAAATTGAAGGTTAAAACCGACGATGCATCAAAATAACAAAAGACGCTTGCATCAACTCAACAAGAAAATTGGATGGGTAAGATAGAATGCGTCCCGTGTTTTGTCTGTGATTTACTACATAATATCTAGTAGGCTGTTTATAAAAAGGGCTCGAAAACTTGCCTGAAAACTGAGTGCTTAACATGACGTACTGAACAAATCAAAGCTGCTGTCATAATAAACAGCATATTTTTTTTAATGACCCTTCGCGCCTCGGCAGCAATCGCCCTGTTTCTGCTATAAATTTACCTAAGGTCAACGCGGTCTGTCAATTACTGCTTAAGAGGTGACCAACCAGATGGTATTATAAACTTCTGGTAGAAGAGGTTCACTTCTACGCACCAACATCTAACCCGTATTTTCTCCTCGTATTCAAAATCGTTGACGCCCACCTGGCAGTGGCTAGAGTACGGACTCACTGTATTCTTACCAAAGGAAAACGACTTGTCCAACCCAGATAATTATAGGGCAATTTACAGATGCGTCTGAAAAGACACAGCAGCCCACTAGCATGCCGTGTTCATGACCTAAAATGACTATCGAACAGATTTCGATTCACATCTCATAGACTTATCATTATTCTGTTGGAAAGCTTGAAGGTTCATCTACATAGTAAGATGCATAGAGAAATTGATGCCCCTTTGGAAAACTAGACTTAATATCTTATCTAGAAATGATCGTGTGACAATTAACAGCGACATCTTCCAGAGGGTCATCTTTCAGGGCGACACCAGGAACCCTCTTCCCTTTTACATTATAAATCTGCTACTATCGCACTATGCAATTTTAGTAGGTACCTCTGCAGCAACACTAATCATCGCGAGCATAAGGTCACTTATGTATTTCATATAGATGACCTGATGATCTGCGCTTCTGGTCAAAGCAAAATTTGAATTGCTTTACAAATCGTCTAGCGGCCCTCAGAAGAAGTTGGTATGGAGATTATATTGGGCAAGTTGGCCAAGATAATTCTGAGAAAAGGACAAATTAATGGCGTTTCCTATCACCGTGATCTTTGGGATAAAAGTGTTATTCGACATCCTAATACTAGAGGGAGTCTCTCTGCAGCAGACAAAAGCGACTTCTTTGAGGGATTTGGTCTTTCAATCAGGTGGTCAAAACCCTTAGCCTAAATTCAAAAATTAAAAGTGAGGAACGTTATCATTTCCACCTTAGTATACCGTGACCGACTCTTATGTCAAGAAATTCCCAGCGATATGTGTAGAGCGTGTCATACACACGCTCTACATTGCACACTCAAGGCCTGACATTGGTTTGAGGACTTCGAGAAACGAACTAAATTCGTGATCAAAGTCTCGGCTCCGCCTGACTGCAACTTCACTGCCGAGGAGAAGGAAAAGGAGGAGGATCATTAAGACATTTAAAGAGAGCTGCAGCGACTGTACTCAAAATTATCAGTAAGAGTGATTGTTCTTGTGATCGGCTCTCTCGGGGGTGCGAAAGTATTACTGTTTCGTCCCCTCAAAGCCGTATCCACGTGCTAAAAACATGCGAAAGCACTTGCGAATTGAATGCAGAAAGCTGTCACCCTTGGAACGCTCTGTGCCCTTTAAGATACACTAGGGTTCTGCCGGCCTGTTGTTGTGATTTTGTTGTACTCTGTAGCCACCCATCTTTCGTTCGTAAGATGTGGTTATAGGTGTGATTGACCGCGGTTTTACTAGTAGCCGGTGTCATTTTCATAGATGGCAATCGCTTCTGGAGGGACCTCATATGTTTGCGGATGCAATAAAAATGTAGTTTTTGTTTTCTGTTTCACCAGTTTCTAAAGGCAGTAGTATCTTACCTATCTGTACTTCGAACAATACATCAGTAAATAGAATAAGATGTTCCTAATAATTAAGTATTATATGTGTACTAGAAAATGTATTTTGTTGCAACAACGCTGTCAATAACTTGTTATTAAGTTATCAGCCCCTAGACATTGTATTGCATATTATTATTGTAATTTATTTCAAGAAATAAAAATTCAAGAATCCATATATTCCCTTCTTAAAAAATAATTCCTTAATTGCCTTATTGGTAATTTGCCTTTTAATCGCAACATTCTATTCAGATGGAATTTCTAAACTCCTACGAAAATTCTTCATGAAATTCTAGGTGCTTAGATTAATTTACGAGGATTCTCAATTAAATTCCTACATAAATTCCTTCTTGAATTCCAATTCCAACTTGTTATATCCGCAATTTTTAAAATTTTGATGTAACGACTATGCGCACTTTAACTTACTTTAGGAAAAACAAGTATAAATTGTTCATATACAGACTGTCTAAAAAGTACCGAAAAACCTAAATAATTGTCCAGGTGATGGAAACCCCTATTTTTGGCAAAGGGAATCGAAAGAGCTAGAAATTCTACGTCCAAACATGTACTCAGGTCATTGGTCAAGGATGACCTTGAACCCATTTGAAATACAGAGTTGACGTTAAAATAACCTTTAAGGTTAAGCTCAAGGTCAAACTCAAGGTCACTAGTGAATTCCTCGTTAAAAGTTACTCCAAGAATAACCTTGGCTTTTTGAAAAAATAATTTACCTAGAAAATTATTCAGGTGTTGTGTTACTTTTTGAACACCCTGTATAATCAAGCGCACTAGTCAGATTTAATCGATCTTATGTTTTCTTATCAGTGCCGGAACCATTTTGGGGCAACCGGGGCAATGTCCCGGGGCCTCTGACCATAGGGGGCCTATAAGTACCGTAAGGGTTCGTAAAATTAATTGAAAAAGGGGGCCCTATTTTGTCTTTGTCCCGGCGCCCCTTCAGCCCAAGTTCCGACCCTGCTTCTTATGGTAATTGTACTACTGACAATAAAACAGAAGGCGCAAGGTAATTTAAAGTACATTACTATGGGCGATATAAGATAATAATATATAGTATCATATGCATATACTTTATAGCGCAATTTTCTGGATACAACTAGAAAAACTTGGCCTCGATATACGGCGCAATATTTGTTTGAATGTGTTCGGCTTACTCTATAGGACTTGGGCCTAAGAATCCAAAAGCTCCTGGGCTGGCGCCAGGTGTAATATACAGAGCCCTGAAAATAAATCGATGCAAATCCAATGAATTTATTGCGAAGTCGCTTAATAGTAATAACATACATGCATTAGCTCAACCTAGAATAAAAACCTATGAGACGATGGAACCAGAGTAGGCGGAAGAGCCGCTTTATCTATTAAAATACACTCTTTTTTAAAGAACTACTAAACTGCTCAAAGTTTATAATGTAATTGTTCTAAATAACCATTAGTTTTGCTTATAAAAACTTTAGATAGCGACTTTGTCATTTAAATTGTTACCCTAAACAAATCTAACTACCGCTCTCTGTACAAAAATTATAATTTAAAACCGACGCTCGAATAACGTTACAAGTTGACTCCGAGCATGACCTTTAACGGTGAGGTTACATTAAATGGCAATAGAAATTTTATAATTCTAAGGAATGAAATTATAGACTTTACTTTAAACACTATCGTCCGCTCACCGCGAAAAGTGTTGTGTCCGAAGAAAGATATTTGGAGTCCATCGTCGCCATGACCCGATTATAGTATACAATTTAAAAAACTTGACTAACTTATGATGACCAAAAAGAAACCGCTCACTAAAAAAACTGCCGCTCAATGGCTAGATAAATACTGACGTTCAACGGCGAGGTTGTCTGTCCATCACGATATTGGTAAACAGTCTTTTCAAAATTTTCTTAATTCACAAATAAAGAAAAATGCTGGGAAACACACACTACTGTACTCTGTCAAGGCTTGTCCAGGAAGGCCGGGGCTTCGCGCATAAGCAGGATTTCTAATATTATAAATTATTTGCACCTTAAATCATTTTATCATTAGATTTAGTTGAAATATTAATAATTGAAAATCGCTTCCAATTTAAAAGTGTATTTCGAATTTTTATTTAAAAGTTGTTTCATAAATAAAGTCAAGACGGAGATTACTACTTGTAAACTATGGCAAAGGTGCTTCCTATAGCTTCATTTTCATCCCATGTATTATAAATCACAAAATACATCAAAATACAATCTTACTTAGAGCCTTTTTTGAAAAATGGGCATATTGTTGTTTTTTCGCCTGTTTTCTGTTCATCGTGGGTACTCTCCCGGCATGCCCGCTCATTACAAATAAGGCATTTATGGAGAAACTTGCAGCAATTAACGTTACTCCATGTTCTAAAATTACATATATTAAGGCCGGTATAAGCGATGCTAAATTTGCACATATTTTGAGCTTCCGGGGGCAAATGTTGATCAATCTCAATAATTTAGAGAAGATTCTAGCGTCACACACTTTCTACTAATCTTAAGCTGAATCCTGCTTCAGATAGCCCTGTAGTTTGAAAAGACGACTATACAATCTTGAGTGAATTACCTTCCCTCCCCTCTCCTAAATGGCAAGCTACTCCTTTACCATCAACAAGCGCAGCAAGCCGTGCAGCAAATGAACTGGATAGTAACAAAGTGCAACTTGCCACAGTCATCGACAAGAACAAAATGTTGAAAAAAAAATTTTCTTAATCTAATTCAAGCGTTTCTTACGAGGCTGTACAATGCCAGCTTGAGCCTACCAGAAAATACATTATAAAGGACTCTAGTGTCTATGGTATTGACTTTAACCAAATCACTAATTTTCTGGTACAGGCTTACGGCAATCGTAATATACCACAAGCATCTTTCGATTTCACCGCTGATATCACTGCAATAAACGCAATGCTTGAAGGCATTGTCAAATGTCTATCTGATAATAAATTAAAAAGAAGAATTCTGAAAATAGTAAAACGGTTAGCTACCATGGACATAAGTGAATTTCAAAACGACATTAGTGCATCCGAGTGTCTCGAACAAGAATCAACCTTCGCAACACAATGAATTTTCTACAAATGGACAGAGGAGCCAACAAAAACAACATCATCATTGAGTTTAACTTGAAAATCTTGTTCTGGAACACCTGCAGATTTTTTGAAATTGTATCGAACTTGATTAAAAAGAGCACTCCTCAGCGTTATAAACATTATAGACCGAAGAAAATCAGTAACCCAGCTTTCTGGTGGAATTCTGAATGCTATCATGTAAAAAGGCTCCTCACTGCTTCATTAAAAAAGTGGAATTTCACTAAAGGTCCAGATGATTGGATGAGGTATAAAGAAGCATATGCAGTAGCAGAAAAAACTTTCAAAAAAAAAGAAAAAAAACTGCTTCAGAAAATTTGCTGAGAGCACAGATTTTCGATCAAACCCCACTTTTGTTCAGAACAAATGCAAGGTCTTTAAAAATAAATGGATTAAGGGAACTCCTGCTCATTACAAACAAAATTTACAATCTGCAGGTAACATAAGGAATGCAATGAATACAATGTGTCCCCCTTGGTTCCTTTCAAACCCCATCATGTTTCTAGGATGTTCAGAAAATGATGTTCTTGGAGCTCAATTAACCTTACTCGAATTCAGTGTGGCTTTGAAAAAAACATAAAATCTGCTCCAGGTACGAATGGAATCAACTTTAATATTCTGCACTACCTGATAATTCAATAAAAACTGTCACTCGTACATATACCTAATGAAATGTACGCCAAGTCTGAATATTCTCTGATCTGAAAAAATTCTTTTTTGTACTTTATTCTGAAAGCGTACGAGTCTGGTTTTCGTCTCATATCTCTCACTTCGTTCTTGTGTTAATTGTTAGAGACTACGGTGAAAAGCAAGTTACACTGGTAGCTGAACACCTCAATCTTATTTTCTATAGTCAAAACGGCTTTAGAAAGGGCAGATCCTGCGAAGCCAACTTAGCCTACCTCAAAGAAAAAATCAATAAAGGTTTTCTTGAAAAGAAACAAGTTCTATCCGCTTTTCTTGATGTAAGCGCCGCCTTTGATAATGTCAATATAGACATTATCATTGAAAAACTTGCCTATATTGGATGTCTGAAGAACCTAGTAGCCTTTGTCAAGCATCTTACTCATTTCAGATTTATATTTTCAGATTTCAATATCGATTGTCTAAAAATGGTATTCAAAGGGGTCCGACAGCGAGGGGTGCTCAGTGCGTCACTGTACATTCTCTACGTCGTCAGTGTTACGGAAGATCTCGCAAAAAGAGTTTTGGTTTCGCAATTTGCTGACGACCTTGCCGTTCTTATCAAATCTAAGAAATTTAAAGCAAATAGCAAAATTTTACAAAATTAATTCCAAAAGATAAACAATAATTTACGTAAGTTGAAAGAGGATATTGATATCAACTATGCAGTTAAAAATTGAGTCAGTTAGAAAAACGACAGAGAAAATTTTACCGATGGTAGTAAAATAGCAGGTGCTAACTTTGTGCGGTCAGCGTGTTTCTGTCTCCAGGGCAACAGAGTCAAAGTCAAAATTAACTCCTTTATTCTTAAATCCAGACAAAAACTTAGTCAGTATATCTTCTTAAATTCGAAGGCAAACACTATTAGCTAAATTATATTCCTTCTCACAGAGGGATCCGAGGAAATGAGGAGTTTGACGCTCTAGCCAAGGCTGCTACTTCTTTGAACAGCTGCAATAATTCTCAAATACCTTCTACCGATTTCTACTAATACCTTAAGGAAGATTCCATAGAAAATACTCGTATCGCAAATAAAAAGTTCGGCACAGTTAAGGGTGTTACTTATCTTACTTCATATAATTGAAACCACGAGTCTACGTGGTACACCAATTCAAAGTTCAAACGCAAATTTATCATGACCATTGACCTTTGTCAGTCTAAGCATTACAGTTTGGCTACCTCGCTCCCTCAAATTGGTTTCATCGATAAACCTCAATGTAAATGTGGCCATGAACAAAAGGACCTGAACCATGTAGTCTGGGGATCTATGACTCTCACAGACTCTAACTAATAAAAAATCTGAAAAGGGGAACGAAAATACACGCGCCTTACTGCACGGAAAATTTTTATCGACAACCAAATATCTCTGCCTATCTCCTCATTTTTTTGTTTCTAGAAAAATGTAACCCGGGTATCAAAATTCGCCTTCCTCGCAAATCACTAGAATCTGCGCTTTACTTTTTTTTTGGTTTAACCACATTATGGAGCTTTCATAAGCCCAATTAAGGTTTAAATAAAGCTTGATTTACAACAAAAAAAGTTCAAAGATGATTAAAAATCACAATTATTTATAAATATTAAATTATGCTCATTGTTAATTATACACGTTTAAAAATAATTCCGAAATTAGTCGCCTTCTCGGAAGAAAAAATTGTTTTTTTAATAACAAAATTCCCGACAACTGATTGGAAATATTTGATTTGGCAAACGTGTTATTGACTTTTAATTGTTATTGCCATCAACAAATTGTAGAATTCATATTTATTTTTACACTCTTTGAATAGATAAGAATGGTTTTCTCATGAAAAACTTCAGAATATGTTTTAAATTGATTAATTATCTTACACATTCATAAGTATATAAATATTAGTTATAGAAAGATTAATAGCAGATTACTTACCTAGGCAGTTAAGTTAAACTTCATACAAGAATGGAAAATTTAACGTCCGCGCTGAAGGCGAGGACAGTAAAACTGCATCCAAGTATAAAACAACTTTACTGCCGTGGTTCGTACGATACTTTATCTGAAATAGGGAGAATAAGCGTGAATTTATCTGCCTAAGGAGTTAAATTAAAATGGCGCTTGATTCAAAAGCGTGCGCACGTGACGCGCGTGGGGCGATGCAGTAAAATAAAGTTTACTTTACGTGGCAATCGTCGCGGTACAATAAAGTGTCATTTTACTGCCGCTCCGCGGGCAGATAACGGGCACTTATTTTACCTGTTTTAGATGAATACATATTATTCATAGTAATTAAAATTTGTGGCGTCGCAAAATTTTTGCAACTCACAAGTTCTCATTATAAATTTTTTTGTAATACTTACAGGTTTTTTTTTATTTGAGAGATTTGATTAAAAGTTTAGAAGCTGCGGCTGTTGTACAAAAACTCCATGACTAGGGCTGCATTTAAGATTTCTAATTTTTAGCACTTATTCTCTTCGTTTATTTTATTTCTTGGTAATGATCCGGACTCGTCGAGACATTGTGGGGCATCGTGGGACATTGAGGGACTTCTTTCGACTTCGACACTAAAATGGGATGCTGTTCGAGACTTTTAAAACAACAAGACGAGCCCGATAGATCTTTTAAGACATTCGAATTCACCTGCCTGTCTGCCTGATGTCGCCTACCTGACATTAAGTACCTCAGGATGCTTGTTTTTAAAAATCATGTTAGGATGCCGGACAGTTTATAAGTAACGTTACTGGTTACTTAAAAGCAGAAACGACTTATCTACCTGGCGTGGCACTATTTTGAGACTGCAAGACGAGAAACTAAGGAGCAATTTTGATAGCATTAAAGAAAAGAAAGGGGGCGTCGCCGTCATTGCGACGCTCGCTCTTCTCTGCTGACCACAGCCACATAAAGTTGTCTTGTTGTCAATTTTTTCTTTTTTAGTAAGATAACACATTGTGAGGACCTCGCGACCACTCTCCACGCTCTTAGGAACTTTGTCACACTACTTTGTAATGCTACGAGTAAGGCCAATGTTTTTAATTGTGTAAGAAGAGAACTACGCTCGACACGTGACCCAGAATCATTCATTTTGTTTACCTCGAAACATGCATTACTTTCGAGAAAATGGTGCCGCACGGGTTTGAGGCTGCCTTGAACTATATGGCTTTGGAATTTAACCCCTGTTAATCATTTCTATATGATCATTTAATTGAGTCCTAGTTGAGTTTCAACCCGAAGCTTTAATTTATTATAAAGTGAAACCCCATTTTTGCGTTGATCTAACAATGTGTGATTTAGTTGAACTGTGTCCAAGTCAAGTTTTACTCTAACTTTTTTGTTAACCTCAAAAATAAAGATTCCCATGCGTTAATATTGAAATTTGATGGATTAAGTCTCTTTTAAGTAGTACTCAGTCACGAACTTTTTTCTTGCCTTGTCCTCTTTATTTAGGTGAAATTTCTAGAAACGACCTTTTTGCTTTATTACTAGGTTCTAGAGATCTAGGTTATGGGATCTATCGATTTTAGGTTCAGCTAGAGATTTTGAGTTTAGAAAACGACTTCAAGTTTAGGTCATTACTTATTTATTGAAATCAGCCTATGACCGATCCTAATGTTATGTTGCGTCTTTGACCAATTTTAAGGTTATGATGTACCTATTATTAGATTTCTAAAATCAAGACTAGAAATTTATTGAGTTTGGATTTTAGTTACGGAATTTGAGATTGAGCTATTAGAGAATTTTTGTAAATACTTCTTTTGTACTTTGTTAAAGTAATAAAATTAAATTGTTTGGAAGTAGATGAACAGGGGGGTTTCTGGATGGATTAGTATTAGTGCGTGTCCGTGTGAGGCAAGCGTGTGTGTGCATGTGTGTCTGTGTGACCCATGCTAAACTTCCAGAATGTTCTCGAAGACTCCTTGTGACGTCATAGATTAAATAATATTGCGCAATTGTGTAAGCTGAATTTATGCAAA
>JAUELO010365267.1:0-14626 GCA_032357855.1 Amphibolips quercusostensackenii | reverse complement strand
ATGCATATTCAGGGTAGTCATGCTCTACTTTCTCACAGAGTTCTATTTTTAGCATTCAAAATAATAAAAAGATAATTTTCTATCAAAAAAGTCGAATTTTCATCGAAATACACGAATCTTCAGCCAAAATGTTCAGCTTTTTAGCCAGAAAATGCATTTTTTTATAAAACAGTTGAATTTTACATTTAAAAAGTTGAAGTTTAAAAAACAAAAAACAATTTACAACACAATAGTTGAATTTTCAATTGAAATTATCAATATTTAAATTAAAAAATGTTTTACAAAGTATTTTTTATTAAAATCCTTTAAAGTTCAGGAAATTTCTGGAATTTGTTTAAAATTCTTTGAGATTTCATGAACACTCTAAAATGCTTTGTGAATCTCGTTAAATTCCGTAAAGTTCTAAAAGATAATTTTGACAAAATGGAACAATTTAATTTTCAACCGGAGTTAAATCTTCAACCAAAAACTAAATTTTCGTCAAGGTTGTCAAAATTTCAACAATATAATTTTATTTTTAGCCAAATAGTAGAATTTTTGAACAAAGCAAAATGAATTTTAAATAAAAAATATGAGAGTAAACTTCTCAAACAGAAATAGTTGGCTTTTCTCATCAGGTACTATTACTTCCGTTCGCATTCAAGTAAAAAAAAAAAATAAAAAAAGGGGAAGTTTCTTAAAAACAGACTAATCTTAAGTAAATTATAATTTCACTCAGAAAGTTGTATCACCAAAATATTACATAATTTAGATAGATAGCCATTGGAGGGGAAAAGTGCAGAAAACCATCTTCTCGAGTAAGGCCGAGTCAATACACGAGTAAGACGCACATCAGGCCTGTCCAGCGTTTTTTCTGAAAATATTAAAGTTCTAGTTTTACAACAAGCCCATCGAATTTTTGTATTTCTCTTGCTAGCACCGACATACATATATAAAATAAATTTTACAAAAATGGTTTAACCCGATTAACACTAATAGGTAGCCATTCTTATATTAGCAGAAACTTTTTAAAAATATTGAAAAGACTAAAAGGAGGTGAATTTTCCAAAAAGTATTGTTTCATGTTTTTGAAACTCGAAGAAGAAAATATATAATATTTTCCAAGTATCCGAAGCTTTTTGATTTTTTCGAATCTAATACAGTCAAACCTGGATTCTGTAGAGATGTCGGAGCTGACGAAAACAACTAGAGAAGCGCCCCGAAAAGTAAACAGTCAGGGGCGTATGATGAACTATTTCCGGTTTATTTTTCTGCATAGTAAAAAAAATTAACCGTTCGGCATCTCGTTTAATATGACAGATTTCTTTCAAATAATCGGTCTGGATACTGAACCACCTCGGTCGCTCGCTTGCCTAAACTACTCGAAGAAAGCAGTATCCAAAAGCACATCACTATTTTCCACCAAAACACTTGCCAACACTTGACAGTTTTGAAACTAAAAACGTCTGAAAACGTCCTAGAGGAAAGACATATTGTATTGTCTAGCTATAACATGCGAAGCGCCACCAATTTGGAACTATGACAGGGAATTCTAATTTCAATTAATTAAAAACAATAAATCTCATAGTAAATAATCAATTTTAAGCCATAGGATTTTTTTTTTAAATCAAAACGGTTTGATATTCACTGCATTTTTTAATTAAAATTGATCTTATAAGGGCAATAACTTTGAGATACGCACAAGCAGGGCACGAGTTAGCTTGTCCGATGGCCAACAGACGGCGATTTCGTCAACTGCGCATTTAATAAGAAGCGCAAGATTATTTAAAATTATAAAATATGCACTTGTTATATTTACATTAATAAGAAATTATTTTAAGAAATGAGGTGCTTCTTAGAATAAATTTCATTGATTTTGTTACAGTACAAAAATAAACAAATATTTATCTGTATTATTATTGATACTATTTATTAAATTCAAATTGATCTGCGTATTATGGTACATGCGCAGTTGAAAAAGTCTCGGTCGGTTAGCATCACTGCATGACCTGAAATAACCCGACATCCGTTTAGCTTCAGTTGTCTTCGGAGCCTTACTGTTGGTCAACAAGAGGTCACTATCGTGTTTATTCGCGATGCAAACGTGTGTGCCCTTGCGGCTTAAGGGTAATTCAACGTGATGACGCAGTTACACAGCTAGGCCGTTAAGGTACAGCGCTTCATTGCTACGCTCCTGTTTTTCACGCTGGATTGTGCCTAATTGTCACGATTTCTGCTCATAACAAGGAATTTGGTAATCTTTATTTCTATTTTAAGTGTTTTTGAAATTTTTAATCATTGAAAATTTCTCTTAACATAAAGCGTTCGGAAATTTTTTACAATTTTTGAAATTTAAACATTTTCAGAACTTCCAGCCCTTTATGAAATTGCATAAATTGGTGAAATTTTGGGAAATTTTGAAATTTTTTATTAATTTCACAAATTTATGCAAAGACGACAATTTTTCCCAAATTCCCCGATTTTTAAATTTTTGAAGTTTACATATTTTCAAAATTTTTGAATAAAAAAGTTTTTTTTATTGTGTAAAGTTTATGAATTTTATAGTCACAAATTTCCTGAATTCATATTAAAATAAAAATAAAGTTTCCAAGATTCCTCGATTTTTGAACTTTTGGAAATGTTTGGTAATTTTTAATATCGTCGCTACGGTCACCGAAATTTAAAACATTTTTCTAAATTCATATTAATATAAAAATAAAGTTTTTGAATTTTGCATGTTTAACAAATTCTTAAAATTGGCTGAACTTGAAAAGATTTCAAAAAACTTTATAGAATTTCAAAAATTTCAGAATTTTTTTCAAATTAGAAGCTTAACATAAATTTCCAAAAAAAATTTAATTCATATTAAAATTAAAATAAAGTTTCGGAATTCCTCGATTTTTAAAATTTATTAAATTAAAACTTTGTTTGAGGATTTGCTAATATTTAAACTTTTTTAAAGGCTTGCAAGTTTAGCAAATATTTAAAAGCTTAAAACATTTCCAAAGTTTGAGAATTATTGAAATTCTTTACGTTCCTAAAATATTTTTTGTCAAATAAAAAGTTTAACGTAACTTTCGGAAACAAATTTTTTAATAATTTTAAAATTGAAATAAACTTTTCAATTGATGCATTTTTAATCAAAATACCATATGCGTGAAGAAATTTTTGAAACTTGATTTCTATTTTAATATCAAGTTAGAAAAGTTTTTATGTTTTAAAATGTTTCGTAATTTTCAAATTGACAGAATTTAAAAAAAAAAATTTATTAAATAATATTTTTGATTTTATAAAATTTCAAAAATATTTTTAAAAATTTTAAATTTCAAAAGACTGGAAATTTTTGAATGTGTAAAGTTTTTAAAATCTTTCGAATTAAAAAAAACAAACTTTGATCAAATTTCATAAAGCTTTAAACATTTCATAAGATTGTAAAAATTTAGAAAATTTGATAATATTCCAAAAATTTCCTAAAATAAGAAATCTAGATAAGAAATTTACGAGAAAATTTAGAAATTTGCCTCAATTCATATTAAAATAAAAATAAAGTTTTCAAATTTCATCGAGTTTTGAAAATACGAAAATTTAGGACAATTTTTGAAATCTTGCAAATATTAAAATTTTTGGAAGGCTTGCAGATCTAGACAATTTTTCAAAAATTGAAGATTTTTCAAATTTTTTAAATTTTGTAAATATTTTTTGGAAAATAACAAGTTTACCATAACTTCTTGAAAATTTCCTAAATTCTTATCAAAATGAAAATAAAGTTTACAAATCATGCATTTATTATAAAAAAGTATCATATGCCCCAAATTTCAAAAAAATTTAAAATGTGATTAAATTTGAAAAACTGAATGATATTAAAAAAACTTAAGAAATTTTATAAATATTTTAAAAGTTTCAGAAAATTTTTGTTAAATAAGAAGTTCACCATACATTTTCAAAAAAAATCTGAATTCATATTAAAATTAAAGGAATTTTCTAAAATTTTTCGATTTTGGAAACTTCGGAAAATTTTTAAAAGATTAAAAATTGTTAAAATTTTTTTAATTTTTCAAATATTTAAAATCGTTAAAAATTTAATAAAATTCAAAACATTTCAAATAGTTTTTGGTAAATAAGAAATTGACGATAAATTTTCAAAAAATCCTGGTAATTCCTAGTATATTTCTGAATTGCCAAAAATTTTGAAAATTAAAAAGCACATTAATCATTAAAAAAACGTACCACTTAGTTACTTTTAATATTCTTAAAGAAAATGTTCCACAATTGCCACAAAAACGAGAGTACCCATACCTTTGTAGCAATTACGGTTTATTCAATTTTTTTCGTAGTAAAAGAGAACATTTTTAATTTCCAACATTTTTATTTAATTGAAAATAAGGAAATCTAAGCTTTATTTTTGAAAAATGAATTTTTGGTAAAATAGTTAAAAGTTCAACAAAATAATTTAATTTTTAACAAAATAGTAGAGTTAAAAAAAAAAGAGATGAATTCTGAAACAAAAGTATGATAATAGACTTCTCACCAGAAATAGTTGGCTTTTCTTATAAGCTTATATTACTTCAGTTTGTATTTAAGAAAAAAAACAAGAGGAAGGAAAAATTTCTTGAAAACAGACTAATTTTTTATTAATAATTATTTTATTTCGGAAATAGTACCGCAAATATTACATAATTTTTATTATTATATTATTATTGTATACAGCCTTCTCCATTTATGCACCGTTCCAATGCGGGTTAACCTATTGTACAATGCCTTCATTTAAAACTAAGGTGGATTTATTATTATTGTAGGAATTAAATCACATCCAGTCATAATGTGCGGCTACATCCGAATTTATTAGAAGTACTTGAATTTGCCTGGAAGTTTTGCCAGGGGAGAGGAAAACTGCAGAAAACCATCTTCCCGAGTACAGCAAGTAAATACACGACTTAGGCGTACAACAGGCCTGTCCAGCGAGGAGAAATTAACTGAAAGTGCAATTGAAGCATTTCTAGCATCCATTTTCTCTGCTTACTTCAGAGACTTTGGGTGTTGGTTACTCTCGTTAAGTAGAATAGGAAGTGAAGAGTGCAAATGAGAAACTCACATTTGCGATTTGAGTTTTCTCGACGAAAATTCCTCGAATTTCTCCTCGCTGGCAGGCCTGACGTACATCACAGACGGTCATCCATCCGAGTATTAGACACGCTCAAAATGAGTTAACGTCTTTGAATCGCCCGAATCGAGATTCACTGCACAGCTAAAGATGAAGGGAAGTCTGTGTTCTAGATGGTGTAGCGGTTGACCCTCGAAACGTAACTGAGTCCAGCTCAGCTCCTATCACTTTCCCCTTTCTTCTAAACACCAAAAAGCGTAAGTGACAAAACTTAGCTTCCAGCATTTCAGTTGTACGATCTTGTCTGAGATCTGCATTAGTTAGACGTTTGTTTTCACCATTCATAAGGAATATATCTTCAGGTTTTTTTGAAAAAGGATGGACCTTTAATACATAGCTTTTGGATTTATAAATGACAAACCATTGTGTTTCAGTCGGGTTCAGAGCTCTTGGATCACCTGGAAAATAAATTTATAGTTTTTGATTTCAAAAATATTAAAAATCAATCTTTCAATGTTTTCAACAAATTTTTCAATACAAATTACTGAAGCTTATAAAGTATGAGATTTTGTAAGTTGAAATCGTAACCTCTAAACTTGAACAATCTGGAAATTATAGATATCATAGATAAATTTTGAACACCAGAGTTTTAATTTCCAAGCATTCGTAATTGAAAGTATTTCGCGAGTACTATTAAAAATCACTGGTGGCTTTGAAACGTGTTTTCTCGTTTAAAAAAGTTGGGGAGAAGTTTTTTATAAGCCCATTAAAAAGCTTATAGATTTCCGCGCCCAATGACCATTTCAAATTTGGATCACGCAAAAAATAATAAGAAATAAAAACTTTCATATTGCGGTAAAACTATGCAAGGTACAAAAAAAGATGTGGAAAAAATTATGTGCACTTGCAAAAGGTCTACAAATTTGTTATGAATCACTTTATTATAGGTCGTTTAGTTTTTGTTTTCTTTGTAAAACTAGCATTAAAAAGTAACAAAATTAATGTTTTGGAAAAACGACTCGAGTTACGAAAAAAAGTAATAAACGAAAGTTATTCACAAAAAAAAATCTACTTTGTTTTTAATCATTTTAATGGAACGCGTAGTTTTTGTTACATTCATAAAAAAATATTGTAAATAAAAAATAAAATTTTTTGGACAAGTTCGACACAAGCTACAAAAAAAGATAAATTAACAAAACTGGTGCAACCAAAAAGATCTACTTTGTGTAATTACTTTTTGATATGATGCGTAGTTTTTGTTTTAATCTTAAAAAATGTTATTAAGATTTTGAAAAAAAGTTGTGTAAAGATAATATAAATCAATTGAAATAATACATTCTTTAAGGTAACTGAAAATAACAAATAATAAAAAATAAAGAACAAATTTTTATAGTTATCATAGATAAGTGAGTAATCATAGACCTTACTTAATATACTCTCTGCAAATGATTAAAAATACCTCTATTAAGTGTCATCTGACGTCAAATTTCGTACGTTTTTCAATGGTTTCTAAAAAAGGCGTATCGATCGTTTTTTAAAGTGTAATCGCGTTTCAATATTAGCTTTGATTTTTTATTTTACTTACGCTAGTCGCACCGACAATTTTTCACAGTATTGTTGTTTATTTTCTTCGTTTGAATTATTTATATAAAGTAATAAATTATTCCATCCTAGGTGCGAACTCAGCTCCCAAAATTCTCCCATTAGGTTCTAAGTACAACAAAAACTTAGGCAATATTTATTTACCTGCTTCATAATTATCCATCGGCGTAGGTGGAAGCTTAGCGCCCAAAAGAAATTCAGTACCCGTAATATCTTCTGCATAATATACCACAATTTTTATGCGACATCCAAACGCACGTACGAAAATAGGACGGACTATAAAGTGGGAATTTCTCTTCTTCGTGGTTTCTGGAATACCTTTAACCTCAGTTGTAACGATACAACGTACCGGTACATAATATTGGTTGTGATTCAGTTCTAGGTACACCTCAATAGTTTTCTCCAAAAACACGGTAGATACTTTTTGTTCCAGAGGTAAATATTGGTAAAAACCTTGAACAATATGAAAATTTGGCTGAAATGGACCTTGTCCGGAAGGTACCAGCGAAGAATTTAATTCTGTAAAAAGAGAAGATTATTGTAATTAAAAAAAGATAACAGTGTCCGAATCTCTAATTTTCCATATAAACCTCTATCACTTTTAACCCAATTAAGATATTTGAAATTTCTTTCCAGATTCTGATAGCGTGTATCGACTTAATTTTTACAATCCACCTGAACCTTCAAAAAAGATTTATAAGTTTCAAAATGACGGCATTTTTCTGAAAATATTAAAAGTCGATTTTCTTAACAAGCCCATTTTTTCTCGTAAATTATGCAAGATATCAAACGGAAAATACAGGTATTTTTTATAGAACCTTTTTAGATACGAAAAATTTATAAAGTTTTTTAAATTTGATAAAATTACAATGATTGAAAAATTTAAAATTTTTGGAAAATTTACAACAAATTGAAACAATTTTTATAAATAAATTAAAAAATTAAAATAAAGCTCTAAAAGTTCCTTGATTTATTAAGTTTTTCAAGCCTTAAGTAATTTCTAAGGCTTTCGCTACGCGGGTATCGAAATTTCGGTAAGAATAGCAGCAGTTTTTAGGTACGAATAGTGGAAGCTGGAGAATGGGCTATTTTTACAGAAATTTAGGTCATATTTTTGTGGTACGTGTAGACTGGAGACACTTTTGCAAATTTTTAAAATGTTGAAAAGTTTGAAAATTTTCAAAATCTTTAAAAAACATTTAAATTTTATAAAATTCAAAAAGTAAAAAAAAATGTTGTAAAGAAAAGTTTAATTGTAACGTTGACATTTTCCGTAATTTGACCTCGTAAAGTTAATGATTCTTACAGCGGATTCTTAAGAACCATGATCATAGATCAAGAGCGAAGCATTTACAAGATCACTGGATCTGATTCCTATCCGGCTCCGTGACGAAGTGGATAGCGTGCCGGCTTAATACGCCGGCAGCCTGGGTTCTTATCCCGGTTGATTTTTTAAATTTGAAAAATAATTAAAAATTGGACAATTTTTGAAATTTCTAAAATATTAGACAATTTTAAAAGCTTTCAATTAAAAAATTTTTTTGCAAAGATTGAACATTTTTGAAAGTCTGAAAAATCAGAATAAAATTAAATGTTAATTGTTTGAAATTGTATGAAATTTTCAAAAATTATTTCTTGCTACGAATAATTTGAAAAAGTATATCCTAATATCAGTAAAATCACCAAAGTTATGAAAGTCCAAAAAAAGAACATCGAAATGTCATAAATTGTATTGAAATGTCATAAAATTTCGAAAATTCAAGAAAATGTTTGTTTAATAAGAAATTCGCCATTAATTTTTCAAATTTTTCCAAATTCCTGTTAAAATAAAAATAAATTTTCCGAAATTCCTTGATTTTTGAAATTTGGAAATTTTTAAAGGTTTGCAAATATTGAAATTGTTAATTCTCTAAAAATGTTCAAAATTCAATAAAATTTCAAATATTCATTGGTAAAAAAAAAGTTTTCCATAATTATTTTAAAATTTCTTGAATTCATTTTAAAATTAAAATAATGTTTCAAAATTTTTTATAAAAAATATCGTATGAGCCAAAGGAGTGGGAATTTTTCATGACGTGTATATTTTCCAGTGCTTTATTTCTGTTTAATACGAAGTTAGGAAATTTTCAAAATGTTATAAAATTTAGAAAATATTCAAAATTTGTGAACTTTCAAAAGTTTGCAGATTTTGAAATTTTTTGGACGTTTGAAAATTCTCAAAATCTTTAAAAAAGTTGAAAATTTTATAAAATTAAAGAAATATTAAATAATTTTTGGTAAATAAGGAATTTTGTAAAATAAAAAAATTTTTTAAAAAAGTAAAATAAATCATGGATTTATCATTTTAAAAAACCATTATTACTTAGTTGCTTTTAAGATTTTCGAGAAAAATATTGATTTAAAGTAATTTTTAATTGGTCTTAATGCTCAAAATCAAATTTTGTTGCCCTTCGTATTTATTCGTTTTTATATGTCAATCAAATTTCTTCCATTTATTTCTTCCATATTGCGCCAGATATTGTAATAATGCGATATGTTGAATTCAAGCTTAACATTTTTAATTTTACTAATATGTAAAATTATATGCATTTACATTAAAATTTATATTATATTATATTGAACACACTTACCCGAAAAATTGATAAAGATTGCGGTTGTGAATAGTAAAGACCCAATTAGGATCTTCATTTTTTTCAGTTCTTCAAGGCAGTTTTTGCAAGCGGTGGTTGAAAAATTTAAAATATTTTGACTACGATATAATCTAAACAGTATTCGGTTACTAAACCTCGTGATGAGGATGCAGAGGCTTTAGGCCCTTAGAATTGGGAATTTTTCCGGAAATATTTTCAAAACCAGGTCAATGAAAATGTCAAATCAAACACATTTAAAACACCTACGCGGAAAAGAAACTAGTCTGACTTGCAAAATCATTTGTCTAAATACGGATAACCGGATTGATGTGTATCCTAAATAAAACAAAGAAAATTTCCTTGGCAAAAAATTTGAAAATATTGTATTTTAAAGATGCGCGTAATTAATGTTTTTAAAAAACTGTTTTTTGTTGCGCTAGTAATCTGAATTGCTGCACTACTACGATAGTTTATAAAAATTATACTTTGCGATTGCCTGAACTTTGAAGCCAATTGTTTCTAAATTCATAGAAAAAATCTTTTTATAAATTCTAGAAAACGAGCTGTCTCAAAAAATTCAGCTTTTTATTTTAGTTATATTTTTTCAATGAGTACAGTAATCTGCACGTATCTGTGATCGTGATCTAGTCTGTTTCCATTTTCAAAATAATTTCTGCCGATTGTTTGAGCAAAGTAAAAAAAAAACAAGAATTTTTTACTATCGTATAACTGTGATGGATCAATATATTAATTAATTATGCATATTCAGAATTCTCATGAACTAATTACTAAAGCGAATAAATAAATTTATTTCGGACTTTATCTTATGATTAAAAAAAAAAGTTATTAAAACGGAAAATTTGAAAAATTAAAAAGTTTAATAAAATAGCGCGTTGGTACTTTAAACATTCTTAATTCTTTTGAAATAAGCAGACCATATTGTAAAATTCGAAAACAGACAAATCCTACCTCAATTCAAAAATATTGCTATAAAAATAATAAAAGTATAATTTCCTATAAAAAAAAGGAAGAATTTTATCAAAATTCAAGAATTTTCGGCCAAACTGTTGAGCTTTCTGGACAGAAAAGGAATTTTTAATTGGAATTATAAGTATTTAAATTTAAAAAAAAGTTTTACAAAGTATTTTCCATCAAAATCCTTTAAAGTTCGGTAAAAATTTTTTGAAAATTGTTTAAAATTTATTGACACTTTATAAAATTTCTTAAATGCTTTATAAATCTGGTTGAATTCCGTAAAATTCCAAAGGATAACTTTGACAAAATGGAATAGTTACATTTTCAACCAAAAAAATTAATTTTTAACAAAAAAATAAATTTTTGGTAACGTAGTCCAAATTTCAACAATATAATTTAATTCGCAGCCGAATAGTAGATCTTTTAAACAAAGCGAGATGAATTCTGAATAAAAAATATAAGAGTGGACTTCTCAACCAGAAATAATTGACTTTTCTTATTAGGTTCTATTACTACTTTTTGCATACAAGTGAAAATAAAAACAAGAAAAGGGGAAGTTTCTTGCAAACAGACTAATGTTTTATTAATTATGCTTTTATTCAAAAGGTTGTATTACAAAAATATTATATAATTTAGATTATTTTATTATTTATATTATTATTATGAGAGCTTAATTAAACAGAGACGACCACCAGACCTTATTAGAAATACTTGAATTTGTCTAGAGGTTTTGCCATGGGAGAGGAAAACTGCAGAAAACCATCATCCCGCGTAAAGCCGGTGAATACACGACTTAGACGTACATCAGGCCTGTCCGGCGGTTTTCTGAAAATATCTAAATTCGGTTTTCACAATAAGCCCATCGAATTTTTAAATTTTTCTTGCTAACACCACTAGATCCGAAAGCAGTTCTACAAAAATGGTTTAACCCGCTTATCGCTGATAGGAAGCCTTTCTTATGTTAGCAGAAACTTTTTAAAAATATTAAAAGGATTAAAAGAGGTGGATTCTCCAGAAAGTATTGTTCCATGTTTTCGAAATTCTAAGAAGAAGGTATTTTTATAATATTTTTTGGAAATTTTTACCTCTTTTATTCCTTTAACATCGAGGAATTATGCAATCTTTATTTTTATTTCAAGTATTTTTAAAATTTTCGATTATCAAAAATTTTGTTATTTAAAACGTTTGAAAATGTTTACTTTTTTAGAAATTTAAAAATTTCCAAAAGTTTTAACCCTTTATAAAATTTCATAAATTTTCAAAATTTTTAGTAATTCAATAATTAATTCCATAATTTTATATAAAAACGAAAAATTTGTTTTAATGTGCCTCAATTTTAAAATTGTTGAAATTTTTCCAATTTTAAAAACATCAAAAAAATTGTAAATTTTGTACATTCTCGAAAGTTCACATATTTTAAAAATTTTTTAATATATTTTTTTTATTTCAAAATTTTGTAAAGTTTTTTAATCCTCTATGTCTTTCAACGCAATTGAAGTATTTGAGATTTCTTTGCCGATTCTTATAGCGTTTATCGACTTTATTTTTTAAATCTACCCGAAAATTTTAAAAAGTTTTGAAAGTAACAAAATAACACCATTGTTTTGAAAATATTTAAGTCAATTTTCTAATCAAGCTCAGACTTATATATCTTTTGAAAAAAATGTTGTATTTTGCCTTCTATACGGAAAACATCCTGTAATGTAAGTTTTATGCGGTCTGAAGAACTTTTATGCAATTTTGGACGATTTCCGCGTTTCGCTGTCCGTATTTCAGTAACATAATCATATTTTTGTCTGCGGGACGCCAATTTTCAAAAAATCGTACAGGTATGAGAAAAATTACAACAAATGGCTTAATCCGCTTAACACTGATAGAAAGTCTTTCCTATATTGGTAAAAACTTTTTCAAAATATTGGAAAGAACAAGAAAGTTGGGGTTTTACATAAAATATTTTTTCCTGTTTTTAAAATTCGAATAAATGAATATATAAGTCTTATGCAGTCAGCCTTATGCAGGCTGAACCATTTGTAAATCAGTGAGAAATTATTTCCCCAAAAACATAATTCCTAAACATTTTCTTGTAAATGATGCAAGATATCACAAAGAAGATACATAAATTTTTTGTAAAACCTTCTTATATGTGCAAACTTTAATTTTAAGAGTTTTTTATGTATGATGTTGTTTGATAGAAAAATAAGAAAACTAAATTTTATGAAAAAAACATTTTCCGGGCAGCAAAAGTTTTTTAGAACGCCTAAGTCTCACAAGATATCTTCCTTGTGGAAGAAAAAATTGAAAAAAAAGTAAGGTTATAGTATTTTAAAGAAAAAATGTTGGGTTTTTTTTCAAACCAAGCCAAATAGATCGGTCTAGCCAATCTCATCATTGTATACTGAAAAACTCTAAATTTAAGCACTAAAAATGAAACAACTTTCATTATATTTTTTTCTGGAGTTTAAAATTAAAAATAATAACTTTTAAGAGTCACTAATTTTAATCTGAAAGCTTTTTAGGGCATCGAAAAATCTAGCAAATTAACTTGTAAATATTGAAAAAGTTTCAAGTAGAAATGTATAAGATTAAAAGTATTAAAATTTTACGATTTCAAATGCAGAATCATTTGAAACTCGAAAAACAAATGTTAATGAACAGGAATAATTAATGTAAAATTTGCTTTTATTAAACAATATTTTTAAAAAATTAATAAATTTTAAGATTCCACGATCCAGAACCGGCCAATTAGTTTTTTTAAATATTTGGGTAGAAATCTTTAAAAAAATTTTCAATTCGCAAAATCTTTAAATTTGATCAAAGTGTGAAATTCCAGATAGAAGTGGTAAATCCGGACATTTTCAATTTTCAAATGCAGTGTTTACTGTAAATTATTTATAAAAGTATGCAATATTTTGTATAACAATTTAAAATTTTTTTTGAAATTTCGGATCTTTTAAAACGATTGAAAAATTCTGAATTTTAAAACGTTTGAAGTTTTTTACAATTTTGAAAATTTTCACCATTTTATAAAATGGAAATTCTAAAAGTTTTTAAAAGTTTGCAAATATTGAAAATCGTTGAAGGCTTGCAAATTTTTGATTGTTCACAAACACATGTTCAAAATTGTATAATTTTGAAAAATTTTATAAATTACAATAATATAATAATATAAATTTGATAAAATTACAATTTTGAAAAATTTCAAAATTTTTGCTATATCTACCACAAATTTCAAACAAAATTCCTAAATTTTTACTAAAATTAAAATTATGTTTCCCGAATTCCTTATTTTTGAAGTTGCTCAAATGTTTATTAATTGCTAAGGCCGTCGCTAGGGGCGACGATTTTTGAAATTTGAAAAATGTTTAAAGGTTTGCAAATATTAAAATTGTTGAATATTTTAAAATGCTTAAAATTTAATGCAATTTCAATTATTTTCTGGCAAATAAGCAATTTACAATAATTTATTCAGATTTGAATTAAAAAATTGAAAAAATTTTAAATATTGAAAAATATTGAAACTTCAAAAGCGCGTGGATTTTAAAATTTTTTTAAGTTTTGAAAATTTTCAAAATCTTCAAAAAAGTTTAAATTTAATGAATTAAAAAATGTCAATGAATTTTTGATAAATAAAAAAATTTATCATGAATTTTAAAAAAAATTTGCAATTTATAGTAAATTTCTAAATTGCCAAGAATTTTGAAATTTGAAAATCACTACTTTCTGCTTTAGAGTCATTGTTTAGAATACTTAAAATCAATTTATTTTATCTTTTACATTGTTTCTTTAAATATCTCGATGGAATTTCTTTTAGTTACTTTTTTTACATTCAAATATATATTGTATTACATTAAACACACTTACCTGGAAAATTATTAAAAATTGCGGTTGTGAAGAGAAGAGACCAAATACGATCTTCATTTTTTTCAGTCCTTCTAAACAGTTTTTGCAAGCAGTTGTTGAGAAATCTAAAATATTTTCACTACGCTATATACCAAACAATATTTGGTTACGAAATCTTATAGTAAGGAAGTAAAGGCTTCAAACCCATTAGAATTGCGAGTGTTACCGAAAATATTTTCAAAACCAGGTCAATGAAAATATCAAATATAACACATGTGATACACCTACATGGAAAAGAAACTTATCTGACTTGCAGAATCATTTGTCTAAATACGGATAACCGATTCGATGTGAAGCCTGCATAAAACCAAGAAAGTCTCCTTGGCAATGAATTCTGAAAAAATACATTCTGAAGATCCGCATAATTATTGTAATACAAAAACTGTTCTTTCTTGCTTCAGCAATCGGAATTGCTGCACTACAATTAGAAGATAGTTTA
>JAUELO010364886.1:0-14629 GCA_032357855.1 Amphibolips quercusostensackenii | reverse complement strand
CCTACAGAGTACATCTCTCAGAGAGCGTACTTTCAGGGGTACTTTTGGCTCACTCGGGATTCGCTCTCAGTCCCTGTCACTGACTCTAAAAATTCTGGGTCTCGAGACCTCCCTACCATGCCCCGTGTGCGTGGGTGGGAGTCCGTGACCTGCGCTCTCGCGTTGAATCGTGAGCCCCTGCGCTCCCTCAGTTCACGTTCCTCTTGTATCTAGAGAATTGCCTACGGGCAGGCTTTGCGAATTAACTGAGTATCGCAACATGAATTTTTAACTACAAATTTTCACGCGTAACCAAAACTAGAAGAATTTATTTTTTAGTTCAAAAGTATATTTTAACCAAAAACAACTATTTTTTTTATGGTTTGATTTTCAGAAAAGTAGATTAATTTTCAAACTAATATCTCGATGTTAAAAAAAATTGTTGATTTGAAGGAAGAATTTTCTACCGCAAAAATAAATTTTCAAAGAAAAATTCATTAATTTTTAACAAATCATTTAAATTTTTAACCAAGAAAGATAAATGTTGAACCTAATAATTAGATTTTTCACTACAAAAGGTCAATTTTTGACTAAAAAAGGTTTAACGTGAAATGGAATAATAACATTTTCTATTTTTTAAAAACTAATATTTTAACACAACAAATAAATTTCTAACAAAGTAGATTAATTTTTAAACAAGTAGATAAATTATAAATTACAATCTAATACTTTTGGCCAAGTAGTTGAATTTTGAGATAAAAAAGATCAATCTTTAATTTGAAACAAAATATTTAAATTTTCAGATAAAAAAAAAACAATTTTTACTGAGAATAAAATACTATAATTTTAACCAAAAGCATGTGCTACCAAAATCAAGAATTTTAAACCATACAACAAAATTTTCAACAAAGTAAATCGACTTTAAACCAAGTAGTTAAAATTTAAACTAAAAAGAAAAAGTTTTCAACTAAAAATGAAATATTTAGTTAGGAAATAAATTTGCGACAATAAAAAAAAATTTTTAACAAAATAGTACAATTTGGAAGAAAAGTGATACATTTCCAACAAGAATAAAAAATCTTCAACCTAAAAAATAATAGCAAAAAAAACTTAATTTTGATACAAAATAGACTTTTTTTAACCATAAAAAATCAATTCTCAAAAAAAAAATTAATAGTTAATCAACAAAATAAAATTTTGATTTTAAATCAAAAACAGTTAAAGTCGGACAAAGAAGAATGATTAGAAATATATACTTGAATGCTCAAAAAAAGGCTAATTTTGAAAACAACGAAATACATTTTTTACCAAAATATCTGAAAGTTTTAACTTACATAAAACGAATCTTTAGCCCAAAAAAAAAAATTTAACTTTATTGTTGAATTTTATAAAAAGTTGATTATATTTTCACCTGACTGCTTGAATTTTTAACAGAAATATTTATTTTATATAAAAAAATATTAATTTTTGAGAAAAACATGAACTTTTATCTAAAAAAGATGAATTGTAGAACAAAATCTCATTAGGAGAATTTTCATTTGAAAAAATAAATTTTTAAATTTTCTTTTGTTAGTCTCACTATATTTATTGATTCAATCTCAAGCTTTTTGTTAAAAAAGATGTATTTTTATAAAATCTATGAATAACATTTTTTTTCTGAATATAATTCAAATTACAAAAATAATCACATCTAATACATTTTTTAAAAGAAACATAAAAAAAAAATTATTTTTCATCTAATAAGGCTAATTTAATCAAAAGCACAGTATTAACTGAAATTTTCAGACTCGAAAAAATGTTTCGTAAATCTCAAATTGAATTTTGAATCTAGCTCAAAATCAAAATACGAAATTTGAAAATAATTTTATATTGTTACAAAAATTTATTAATATTTGTTGTTCTAGAAAATCCAGTAAACGGGTCATCAGGATATAAACTTGTTTTTGTTTTCATAATCGCGAAAGGTTTGTAGACAAACGCGGAAGTTTTATTTTCGAAGATCATTTTTCTAGCTACCGCGTTGTGAAATTAAATTCACTACGGTTATAAACAAATCTTAAACAAACTAATGAGAAAGCAGATAATCTTCAAACAAATAGCTGAATGTTTAAGAAAAACAAAAATTTATTTTTCACTAAGAATAATAATTTTCTACTGAGAAAGACAAATTTTTTACAAAATATATGAATTTTCACACAAGTAGTTGAATTTTAAATAAAATATAATGATTTAAGCCAAATAGTTAAATAAAAAAAGGTCAATTTTTGATAAAAAATATAGTATTTACTATATGAATGACAAATTTTCAGTTAAGAAAATTAATTTTTAACAACAACAAAAAAGAAATTTTCAACAAGATAATTAAGTTTTAAACCAAAGAGATTAATTTTTGATTATGAAGATGAATTTTCAACAAAGAAGATTATTTTTCTGACGAAAGAAAATTTTTTTACAAATTACATTAATTTTCAACTAACAGAAACTAGTTTTTACTAAAAATAATATAGCTTAAATTTTAGCCGAACAATTTTCTAAAAAAATGTTTCCATTTTTATCAAAAAGAATAAGTTTTCAAATAATTTCACTTTCAAAATTTATAGTTAAATTTTCAGATAAAGGTAAGCATTTTCTAGAAAAAAAATTGAATTTTCTACAAAAAAAAAAAATGACTTTCAACTAAAGATGCAAATCTTTGAAAAATGGAGTTTTAACAATGCAGTTTAACTTCAAGTCATGTAGTTAAATTTCCAAGAAAAAGGATTTATTTTTAATAATTAAAATTATTTTAAACCAAACATTTGTTTAAATTGTTGAATTTTTAACCAGTAAAGATGACTTTCCTAACGCAAAGGTGAAATCTCAGTGCAAAGAAAAAACTTTAAACGAAATAATTATCAACTTTTAAATATAAAAAAAAATTAATTTTTGAAAAGAAAGTTTATTTTCAATTAAAAAAGATAAATTTACAACCAAATAATTAGATTCTTAACTAAAAATGGTAATTTTTTAACTAATGATGGAAGAGTTATATTTTGAGACAATAAAATAACTTTTAAATGGTTTAATAGTTAAATAGTTTTTAAATGGTTAAATTAGCATTTATCATTTACAACCAAGAACATTAATTTTTTACGAAGAATGACATATTTTTAAAAAAATACAAGAGTGTTTGATAATATTGTTAAATTTTAAACTTAAGAAGATAAATTTTAACGAAAATCAGAATACCTATATTTATGATTGAAAAAGTAATACTCAAGCAAATATTTAACGAACTCTTCAAAAAATATTTCAATATTTAACTAAAGAGATTATTCTTTAGCTAAAAAATGTTTAAACATAAGGATTTAAGCATCAAAGGTTAAACTATCGACAACTCAAATTCATAAATTGTGAATTCTCTTTTGTTAAAACTCCTATGAATTTAAAGAACACAATCTTATAATGTGTCTCGTGAGAAAAAGAGGTAAAAATCAAATTTTCAGATCTAGTTTAAGAAAAAATTTTTTATTAAATATTTGATTGTACCTTGTGTTTTTTTTAAGAAATCAATTCTTTAAATTTGTAATGTCATTCTTTGCGATTAAAACAATAACTACGCCTTATATTAAAAAGTGATTAAAAACAAATTAGTAACTCTTTTTTTTTAGTGAACAATTTTCGCCTATCTTTTTTCGTAGCTTTTGTCGTTTATCCAAAAAATTTTTTATTTTTAATGTTCACCAAAAACAGCTACAAATTTTTCTTAAAAATATATTTTTGAATAAAATGCGCAGTTTTCGTCCTATTCGTAAGAAAAACATCAAAAATAAAAAACCTAAAAAATTTTGGACAAACGATACAAGTTATGAAATAAATAAATCGAAAAAAGTTGCCTATACAAGCAGCTACAAATTCATTATTAATCCTTTTCGAAAATTATGCTGAAAATAAGAAAATAAGCTTCCTGGAAAAACGACACAACTAGCAAAAATATTTTCTTCAACAAAATTTTTCTCCTAGAATTTTTCGCGTAAAATTTTTGCCGAAAATTATGAATTGTAATAATATAAATTCAATGAAATAATACATTTTTCTGTGTACCTGAGAATAGAATTTAGAGCAAAATAAGAAAAAAAATCAAAGTCATCATGATAAATAAAATTTATGCTTCATTTTGCAATATCTTAATAACCGATCCCAGACGATGTAGGAAAGTTTGCACCTAAAAAAAAAAAAAAAAACCAAGTGCGAAGCACGAAATCCGTAGTGCGAAAGTGTTCGTTGACGCCAAAGGAGCTTTAACAAAAGAGAATTCACAATCACATAATTACAGTTGTCAATGCTTGGACCTTCAATTTTAGAAGCTCTATACATAAATGGGGGTGGGGGGATACAAACAGTCAAAAGAAAAGCTGAAAATTTTAGAAGAAACCGTGGCCTTTCCTTTGGATTTAAAATTCATCTTTGTTAGTATAAAATTAGTTTTCTTGGTTCAAAATGAACTTATTTGTTGAAAATTTAATTTTTCGAGATACAAATTTAAATTTTTTTTTAGAAATTTCTCTGTTTTGGTTGAAAAATTAACTCTCTTGTTAAACTTAATTTTTTTTATTCGAAAATTGGACTTCATTGAAAATTACCTATTTGGTTAAAAAATTCATCTTTTTGTAAAAAAATTCTTTTCCAGTAAAAAAGGGAACTATTTGGTTCGACAAACGCTTTTTTGAATGGAAAATTTTTTTATATTAGATGAAAAATTTACACAATTTGTAAAAATTTTATATTTCTTGGTCCAAAATGAGTTTTTTGGTGAAAACCTAGCATTTCGGATTAAAAAATTAATTGAATTTTTTTAAAAATTGTCTTTTTGCTTAAAAAATGATATATTTGGTTACGGATGTGCCTATTGTTTTAGGAATTATATAATTTTTCTGAAAATTCAAATACTTTTTTTGGAAGTCATCTTTTTTTGGTCGAAAATTTAACTAAATGGTCAAAAGTTGTTCTAGTTCGTTAATAATTAGTTTTTGGTTAAAAATTCATTTTCTGAGTTGAAAATTAAACTACTTTGTTTAAAATGTGTTTTATTTTTAGTTGATAATTACATATTTAACCAAAAATCTAAGTATTTAATTGTTTGCTTAAAAAATTATGTTGTGATTTTCATCCTTTTACTACTTATCCATAAATTTAGCATAGTAGTTTCATTTTTTTCCAGAAATTTTCAGGAATACGGCTTATCATTTCAAAAAAATATTTATAAATAATAGCTATTCTTCTAGTTTTAAAAAAATTCCATTTTTTGATAATGCTTTATTTCCAGAAAGTCTATTTTTGATCCTTCAAGATACTTTTAACTTCATAAAATTAGCATCAGAGTAAAATTAAAATAACTTATATTTATAGAAAGACGTATTCTATTTTATATTTTTACACGCCCCTGCCTATTTTCTCACACTAATTCTTATTTTTTCACGTCCCTTCATATTTTCCCATGCTATTGTGTATGTTGTATTGCTTCTTTCTTTTTTCTCATAGTATTCCATAATTTCCCATGCTTTTTTTATGTAACGTTATGCTCATTCTATTTTTTAACACTATATTATATTTTCCGACGCCTTTTTCTTTTTTATGCCTTTTTACGTCTCCCCAAACTAGTTTACATTTCAATACGACCATTTCTACCAATCTACGGTTTTTCTATACTGCTTCACACTAATTAATATTTTCCTACTACCTTTCTTCTTCCCATGCTATTTCATATTCTTCCGCGTTTTTTATTAGTTTCCCACGTGTCTTTTTATTTTCCAATGGCCTTTCTTTTTTCCATGCTATTTCATATCCTTCCACGCTTTTTAAAAATATTTTCCTAACGCCTCCTTCTATAATCCCACACCTCTTTGTTTTTTCCCACGTTAATTTATATTCTGTACGCTCCTTCCTATTCTCCCATGCTATTTCGTATTTTTTATTGCTTCTTTATCTTTTCTTATGCTATTTCATAATTTTTGACGATTCATTCATGTAACCTCCCGCTTCTTCCTATTTTTTCACAATAATTCATATTTTCCGACGCACTTTTTTTCTACGCTTTTTTCATATTTTCCCACGCTACTTCATATTTTGTCACGACCCTTTTTGTTTTTTTACTATTTTCATATACTTTTCCATACTATTTATAGTTGTCTAAAGCCTTTTCTCTTTTACCATGCTGTTTCTTATTTTCCCACGCTTTTTTCATATTTTCCTACGTTTTTTTCTATTTTCCCACGCTATTTTATATTTCCTTACACCCCTTCTTTTTTGCAAAGCACATTTCTTTTTCCCACAATATTTCGTACTTTTCTACACTATTCAAGATTTTTCCAAGCCCTTTATTTTTCCACTACCCTGTTTTATATTTTTCTACACTTTTTTTATATTTTCCCACGTCCGTTCATATTTTATTATGCTAATTTATATTTTCCAACACCCCTTTCTTTTTTCACGCTGTTCCATATTTTCTTACGTCCATCCCTTTTTTCCTATGCTATTATATATTTTTTTTGTACGACCTTTGCTTTTTTCCACAATATCTTATATTTTTCCAAGCTTTTTTTAATGTTTTCCCTAAAGCGCGGGCGTGAAAAAATATGAAAAAGCATAGGAAAAAAAAGGAATGAGGAAATAAAAAAAGAGGCGTGGGTGAATAAAAATAGCATGCAAAAAAGGAAAGGACGTTAAACAGTCGTGGGAAAATATAAAATAGCATAGGATAAAAAAAAGAAGTAATAAAAAGTACCAAATAGCTGAGAAAAAAGGAAGATGCGTGGAAAAATGTAAATTAGCAAAATAAAATTCCTTGAATTCCTTGAATTCTAAGAATTCCTTAAATTCCATAATTTATTGTAATTCCTTGTTTCCATAATTTACTTCAATTTCATAAATTCCATGAATTCCTTGAATTCCATTAATTCCTTTAATTCCAATTATTTCTTGAATTCCGTCAATTCCTTGAATTCTATGAATTACTTGAATAAGATGAATGCCATGAATTTCTTGAAATTCAGGGATTTCATGAATTCCATAAATTCCTTGAACTCTATAAATTGCTTGAATTTTATGAATTTCTTGAATTCTATGAATTCCTTAAATCCTAGGAATTCCTTAAATTCAATCATTTCCTTCGATTCCTTAATTCCATTATTTACTTAAATTTCGTGAATTCCATCAATTTCTTGAAATCGATGAATTCCTTGAATTTCATTAATTCCTTCAATTCTATCAATTCTTCAAATTCCGATAATTCCTTAAATTTCATAAATAACTTAAATTCCACGAATCCCATGAATTTCTTGAATTCCATGAATTCCTTGAATATCATGAATTCCTTAAATTCCATAAATTCATTGAATTCCATAAATTTTCTGGATTCAATGAATTGCTTAAATTCCATGAATTCCTGCATCCATGAATTCCTTGAATTTCATAATTTCCCTAAATTCCAAGAATTTCTCAAATCCATAATTTTCTTTGAATCCTTAATTCGATAAATTACTTAAATTTTATGAATTCCATTAATTTCTTGAATTTTGCGAATTCCTTAAATTCCTTAGAATCCATGAATTCCTTAAACTTTATGAATTCTTTGCATTCTATAAATTCTTTGAATTCCACAAATTCTTTGAATTCCATATTTTCCTTGAATTCCAATTATTTCTTGAAGTCATAAATTCCATAAATTTCATGAATTCCTCAAATTCCTTGAATTTTATCAATTCCAAGAATTCCTTGAATTCCAAGAAACCCAAGAATTCCTCGAATTCTAAGGATTCCTTGTATTCCCTGAATTCCTCAAATTCCTTGAACTTCTTAAATTCCTTTAATTCCATTAATTCTCAGAATTCCATTAATTTCTAGTTTTTCATCAATCCCTTAAATTCAGTGAATTCTATAAATTCTTAAAATTTTATAAATACTTAAAATTCCATGAATTCCTTGTATTTTATGAATTGCATGAATTCCATTGATTCCTTAAATTCCAAAAATCCCATGAATTTCTTGAATTCCGTGAACTCCATGAACTTAAAGCTTTCAAAACCTTAAATCTAAAATTTTTATTTGTTTTTTCAGAAGTAAATTTTTTATATTTAGAGCAACGTAAATATAGCAGATTAGGTAAATTCCTAAAAATCTTTGAATTTCTTTAAATCTCTGAATTCCCTGTGTTACTGGAACATTCTGCACAACATGAATTCCTTGAATTCCCTAGGCATGCTGGTTTCCATAAAATTCTCTGAATTATCTAGAACCCTTGAATTTTCTGAATTTCTTAAATTCCTGAATTGCTGAATTCTTTTGATATTCTAAATTGAATTGCATCTTCTGCATTCATAAAAATATCTGGAATTCCCGAAATCCTCAAATATCCTGAATTCCTTGAATATTCTAAATGCCTTGCGTTTTTTGAATTCATCGTAATGTTGAAATTCCTTAAACCCGGATTTCCTAGATTCTCTGAAATCTTTGATTTATCCAAATTCCCTGAAATCCTCAAATATTCTAAATTGTCTCAACTCTGTGAACTTTGAAAACCTAAAAAATCTTTAAATTCTCAGTATTACCTGAACTCCTAGAATATTCTGAATTCCCTGAATGCTCCAAGATTCCCGAAATTCTCTGAATTTCGTATAGTCCTTGAATATCCTGAATTCCTGGAATATTAAAAATTCACGGAGTTCTTTTAATATTCCCAATTTCTGCCATTCTCTGCATTCATTAAAATCTTTAAATTCCTTAAGCTCTTAATGCCTAGATTCTCTTATTTCCTAAATTCTACAAAATCTTAGATTCCTCTAAAATTTATGCAATCCTCAAATATTCTGAGCATCCCTAGTTTTCTGAATTTATTGAATGTTTAGAGTTTCTGATTACGATGGCGCTTCGCTCCTCTTTTTCCCAATCCTTTGCTTTGAATCCCCTACGTTTTTGAGTTTTCTTGATTTTTTGTAATTTTCGGAATTCCATGAGTGCTCTAAAATCCTTTAAATTATCTTACCTCCCTAAACCTTTAAAATATTTTTTATTTCTGAATTTCCTGGGATGTCTGATATCGCTAAATATGCTGAATTTCCTGCATTTCTAGAATATTTTTAATTTTCTTAATGCCCCAAATTCCTCTAATTCTTCTGGATCAGAGAAATACAAGATGGCGCGTGACTAGGAGCACTACGTCGGTTTTTTTTGCAATTGCAAAAAAAATTGACGTCACGTGTTCATGTAAGCGAGAGCAAGAGAACCGAATTCGATGTTCGTCCAAGTTTGTTGGGACAAGGGTGAAGTTACGGGTTCATACTGGTGAGAGAGAAAATGACTCAAGAGAAGGAGAAGCAACCACAAGAATGGCGGCTGGTGGAAGAGGGAGACGAGAAACAGAGTTTTCCCGCGTATAAGAAGAGAGAGAGAGAGAGAAAGAGGGAGAGAAAAAGACGTATATAGACGTAGCTACCCGAAATGGACCGCAGAGGCGCCACTGTACTAATATTTGTGCTTCCTGTGAACGTTTTCACATTCAGCGTCTCTTCTTTGCTTTATTAATAATGTAATATCAAATCATTTTATTTATTAATAATTCCGGATGCGAGCGCATCCGGAACTTAATCTACTTTTACTACTACATAACCATTAATTACAGATCTTTACGCGTTTAGTCTATGCGACTTCGGTTTCATTATTCTTTACTTTTCACTTTTCTTCTATCTTATTCTTATTTTGCCTTTTTTCCACATCCATTCTTTCATTCTCTTTTATTCGCTCATATAGCCCCCTCTAATTCCTTCATTTACTCTTCACCCATTCCATCCTCCCTAAGACTCTTTATCACATTATTTTGGCAACTTCCTTGATCTTTTATTCCTCTCCTACATCCTTTTCATACATGATTCCATGTTTGTTCCTCCTAATCACATATTTTGTACATTCTGTTTTCTTTCTTTTTACAATACAGTTCTTCCCTTTACTCGTTTCTTAATCTGCATTTTGCTATTCCGATCTATCTTCTTACTTCCTATCCATTTTATAAATACTTCAGGATTTCTTTCCTTTTTATCATCGTATACCATTATATATTATCTATATTTCTAGCACTAAGGAACTCGCTTCTTTATTCATCCCATCTTGTTAGTTCTATCGCCCTTCCTCTCCCTTCTTCTACCTCCTTTAAACACTTTTTCGCTAATTCTCCTCCCTTTCCCTCCCTCAACTTTGCCTTAAATTGCTATGCCCTCTTTTCCATTTTAGCACTTAATTTGTCTCTTTGCGCTCCTTCTCTAACCCTATATCTTGGTGTCCTCTATTATTTCTCTAGCGTCCATCTCATATACCTTTCTTGTTAACTCATAATCTTTTTGCTTTTCTTCCATCTATACATCTCCGCTCCATTACCTATAACCAACCATACTAGCGTATTAAACGACCACATTCTGCTTATCCAATCTTCTTTGAACCTTCTTTTTTCTATTTGCTATATCTGTTTCATCATTCCTGCTACTTTTTTTCATCCTTTTTCTTATATGAGCTCTATGGTATCTATTTGTTTGCAAGGTATGTCACAAATATTTGAGGCCCTCAACTTCTTCTATCTTTACTCCCTTTTATCTCCCAGTCCTTTTTTTCCTTATCCTTTTCTAAACCTCAATTTCTTTGTCTCTTTTACATTTGAATTCAATCTTTTCCCATCTAATTATTTCTCCGATTTTTATTTTCTCTTCTAAGTCTAAGATTAATAAATTGAATAAGAGTGGGCTTCGAGAACAACCTTACCTTACTACTCTAACTTACCAGAATTTATCCCCTCCTTGCTCTCTCACCTTTTCACGTCTTTTTGTCTCTCTGAAAAATTTCGATACTCTCTTCACTAAGCCCTCTGTCATACTTTTATCTATCAGATATTTGGCAACATATACGTTTTTTATCACCACTATTCCTTTTCTAAACCCTGTCTGATTCGGTGGCATTATCTTTTTTCCCTTAACTTCTTTCTTTATTCTCTCTGGCAAAACCGTTACATATACTTTTTACAATGTTAGCATTAGCGTCACTCTTGAAAAATCTTAAACCTCCTCCCCTTTGCCTTTCTTTACTATGGGTACCATTACTCCTTCTTTCCATAACTCTGGCCTCTTCTCTTCTCTCCATACTCTCTTGCAAATTATCTACGCCCATTCCATAGGTCTGTTTCCGCAAATTCCCAGACTTCTTTTTAAATCTTATCTATTTTAAGCGCTTTTCCATCTTCTGTTATTCCTAACACTTTGACTTGTTCTTTCCTTGTTATGTCCTCTGCCTCATCTCTTTGCCTAACATATTTTCCTCCTTTCATGCCTTTCCTTTCTACACAACCTGGCAAATATATGAAATATTTTTTCCGTTCTTTTGTCTCTATATCCTGATTTATTTCTTCTCTTTTTTTTCTTTATTCATTACCTTCCAAACCTCTTTTTTCATTCTATATTTTTCCACCTCTTTTTTAAACTTTCAATGTTCCTCTCCTTTTTTTTGATCACACAACTCAGTATACTCCTTCTTTTATCTTCTATATTCTTATTGACTACCTTTCCCTTTTTTTCCATTTTCTTAATTCCTTTCTAGCCTCCTTCTTTTTCATTCTAAATTCTTCATCACATATACTTAGATTACCACCTTCACTAACTTCTTCTTTGATTTTAAACTCTGATACTCTTCTTCTTTCTCCTATCACTCTCTTCATATTCTCGTTTACATTTTCCTCTACTATTTTTATTTTTCTGACCCTTTTCTTGAACTTTTCTTTTCCTTCCCTTAATCAATCTCCTCTTCCTGCTTTTTTTTTATCTTTGCTACCTTGAATCCATATTGCTATTACTTTTTCCTTCCTCTAATTCCACTGTTATTGGAAAGTAATCTGAATCTAAATAATCCCCTATCTCTAGTTTATTGACCTTCTCTCTTACCTTATCGTCCACTATTACATAATCAATTACCGTTAATTTTTGTCAACCTGAGCCTGTATATTCCCCCTTCTCATCTACTTCTATATTTAAGTTTGAGATAAACCATCCCATCTTCTTTAAAGACTTTAACCATATCTTCCCCTCTCCATTCAGTGTCTTATCTTTAGATTTTCTTCCTTGGTCTCCTGCCTATTTTGTCCGTCCTATATATCCTGTTTTTGCATTTAAATCTCCACCTATTATAATTTTTATCTCCTCCTTATTTTCTTTCATCAATTCTTTTATCTTCTTGGATTCATCCTGCATATCAACGCTTACATACACCACCACTACCTTCCATATTGACCCTCTCATTTCTATCTCTATTACTGTTATGCCTCCTTTTTTTCTTTCACGTTTTTCTTACTCTTTTAGGTTACACATTTGCTTCTTACTTTTTCACCATTCCTCCTATTGCTCTGCCTTTTTTACTCTTCCTCTTTGCATTTTGTACCTGCCATTGATAAACTCTTGGTAACCTTTCTGTTACTTTTTCTCATCCCTTTTTATGTAGCCACGTCTCTCTCATTACTACTACATCCTATTGTGCCAAATTGTTTATAAACTCCGTATCCTTTCTCTCTAAGCCTGCTGTATTCCAGTAACATATCCTCCATTCAGTCCTTTTTTCATTTCTCGGTTCTTTTAGTTTCTTACTTTTTCTTATTTTCCCACCTCCCCTTCACTTCTCTTCTAATCTCCCGGCATCTCATTTTCTATTAACTCTTTCCTTTCTTCGTCCCAATCTCACCATACACCATCTATATATATTCGTCTATACTACACCCATGTTCTTTTCCCATTACTTTTTTCCTCTTTCGCTATTTTCTTAAACTTATACTGCATATTTCTTTCTACCCCGGTCAAATCGTCCTCTATTCTCTGAGCTTCCATATAGCGCCCTCTCCTTTGTCATCACTTTTCTCTCATGTTCCCATATAGTCAGTTTCACTAATACCATTACCTCTCCTCTTTGCATTTCCAATCCTACACTTTGCGTTTCCTTTATCTCTACCTTAGTATTAATATTTCTTAACACATTTCCCACTCCTTTCTCCAATTTCTTTCCCTCTAATCGGAGACACTTTATCACAATGTTTTTTTTTTTATTTCATATCTCTCTTTCTTTTCTTTTTTCTTTAGCCTTTTACTCTATTTATTCCCACTATTTCTACCACCAGACACCTGCTTTAGGTTTTCAATCTTTATAAACCCACTTTTCAACTACGCTACCTTGTTACCAGGCTCTTTCTGTTTTTTAAATGTTTCTTCTTATGTTTGCATCCTTTTTTCTGAATTTCTCCTAACTTCTACCAATTTTCTCATATCTTTTCTAAGCTCGGACATTTCTTTCCTGATTTCTTGTTTTATTTCCTCTTCTCTTTCTTTTTGCCTTCTATCGTTTATCTGCATTACATCTGTTATCATTTTGCGCATTTCGTCTACTTTAAAATTTTTATCTTCTCTCAAGTCTCTACGTTTGAACTTAACTTCCTCTTCCCCCGTGTCTTTCTCCCCCTTCATTCTGATTTTTTTCCAGTCGCGTTGTGATTGTTTTGGGATTTATAAGGGTGAAACCCTGAAACCCCTTCCTATTTATGAATTGCTCGATTCAAACTAAACTCTTTGCTTTCAATATCTCCCTCCCCGCGTTAAAATAATCTGCATGGCTCAAGACTTGGTCATGGCTATGATGAAGCTTCGATTAAGAATGGGTCAAGGATGGCCGATGTCGGCAAATCATGGTTAGGCCACTCTAAACCTTATAACATTTTTCATCCACTACTGCTATATGAGTTTAATGCGCATCCAAAAGTGCGACACAACTCTGGTGCGCAACGATTCATAACACAGAAGTGTACTGCGCAGGTGGAAGTGTGACATAACTCTCTTGCGCAACCACAAATGTCACATAAGGCTAATGTACATCCAGAAGTGCAACGTAACTTTAGTAGCAAACTACACGTGCTACAAAAGTCTGCTGCGCAGACAGTATTTCTATATAATTATATTTCGCAACTTAATATACAACATACTTCTGCTGCGCAGCCGAAAGTGCGACATGACTCTGGTGCTCAACCACCATTACCATATAAAACGACTGCGCATTCGGAAGTGCGACATCAATTTCAGTGCGGAACCATAAATTGCAACTTTACTGCCCAAACAGAAATGCAAAACCAGATGCAATCAACTCCACATACCCCCGAAATTTTAAATATGACCAAGTTCGGGCAGTGTTAACGTATTGATGGATAGATCCGCCCCGATCTGGTATTTTTTGGAACCGAAAACAGCGGGTCTGTTATATCACGCACAGACCTAATCTAAAGGTTTTTGTATGTGTCAACTAGAGACCCGATCATAATAATACTGAATTGGGTATTTGAGTGACGCGGACAGAAATTTTCGGATCAGGTCTGTTAATGCAACCTGCTGGATCCGGACCTGAAAATATCTGCCCCGAGAGTTTCGCGCTCGACTCCGACGGATTTCAGCTGGACTCCCGGGGAATTTTCGTTTGATTTCCGAGGGTAAACTCACGGAAGATTCCCGGTTAGTTCCCGGGAAAATTTCCACGTATGTTGTTATTCTTATTCTTGTGTCGTTATTCAGCAGAGGCCGCTGAAAATGCTTAAATATGTTCTTAAGTTGCTTAA
>JAUELO010364401.1:0-25068 GCA_032357855.1 Amphibolips quercusostensackenii | reverse complement strand
ATTAAATAATTTCTAATTCCCAATCTTTAAAATTAAAGAGTTTTTAATTTTTTTAATTTACAAATAAACATTATCTCACTTTGAATTAAAATTCATATTAAAAAAAAAAGGTTAAACATGATATCATTTCAAACTATGAGAATTTCAAATAAATGAATCTTCAATTGCAAATCTTAAAAATTTAACTTAGAAGTCGTCAAAGTTAAAGAATTTTCGATTGTAAATGTTTTTTTAAAAGATAAATTGTAATTTAAAAAAAGTAAAAACTACATACCATTCTAAATCTTTAAAATTAAGCTGCATATTCCAAAAAAACGTTGAAAATTACATCATTTCAAACTACAAACATTCCAAATAATGAATCTTTGATTGTAAATCTTTAAATTTGAAGAATTTTAAATTTCTAATAGATGAAATTAAATAATTTCCAATGTTAAATCTTCAAAATAAAACTATAAAAAAAGTTTAAAACTACATACCTTCAAAGTATAAATAATGAAAATTGAATAATTTTTAATCCTATATTTCTAAAATAAAATTTTTTAAAAATTATAACTCTTTATTGAATTGTAGAACTTTCAATTGTAAATCTTTAAAATTGAAGAGTTTTCAATTTGAAAAATTTAAGTTGAAAAAGCATCCGAAGTTTAAGTTTTGAAATTAAAAATTTTGTAATTTGTATAACTTAAATTTTTAATTTTTTCCATTTGGAAGACTAAGAATGGTGAACACTTTTGACTTTCCATTTTGAAAATCATCCAAATTTAAGGATTTTCTTATCTTAATCTTCAAAATTGAGTTATATTAAAAAAAACCATTAAAAATTACATTAGTTTAAACTAAAAATTTTCTAAGCTAATTTTCCGTTTGAAAGCATTGAAAATGATACCATTTTAAACAATAGACATTCTAAAACATTGAATCTTAAACTCTAGATCTTTGAAAATTAAAAATATTTCAAATTTTAAATTTTTAAAGCTAAAGAATGTTAAATTTAAAAAAATTACAACTTGAACGATTTACAAACAAAAATTATTCATGTTTTAAGCTTACAATTCAATATTCTTTAATTATGATGATTTACATTTTAAAGTTTTTAAATTTGGAAGATTTTTAATTAAAAAATTATGACTTTAGATCTTTAAAATCATCCAAAAAGAATCTTGAATCATACGTCCCTAATTGCAAATCTTAAAAATTAATAAATTATTTATTGTAAATCATTTAAATTATATTGTTTCAAAAAATACGTTTAAAACTACATACATTTAAAATGTAAATATTTAAAATTCAAAATTTTTTATTCTATATTTTTGAAAGTCAAAAATTTTTAATTGATCTTTTCAAAATTTAACTTTAAATCGCGAATCTTTAAAATTGAAAGATTTTTAATTGCAAACCTTAAAAATTGGAGAATATTCAATTGTAAATCTTCAAGATAGAGCCATTTCAAATATATTCAAGTTAATATATAAAATGAAACATCTTAAGTTGGAGAAAATTTTTTATTAGAAAAAAAAACTTTTTTTGAGCCAAAGAAATTTTTTTGATTGAGAGAAATTTTTTCGAATTAAAGAAACTTTTCTTGAAATTAGAGCCAATTCATATTTTTCTTTTTTTCGATGAAATTTTCATTGAATTTAAGATTTTTTTTTTTTAGTTTTTATCTTATAAGTACAGCTGATTACGATAAAAATCCAAAATAAACTGATTAATTTATTTCTTTGCTCCTAATTTTTTCTGAGATAAAATTTAATATTTAAATAAAAGTAATTTGTATACAGACTACTGAAAGATGTTCAAAATTAAAATTAAATCAAATTAATTTAATAAAATATTAAATTATAAATAAAAATTGTATGAAATCCGATGTATCTATTTTATTATATGATTATTGATTATAATTCATAGTACTTTAAATTGAATCATATCTTTTGATTTTGAAGAACGATTGCGATCATAATAAGCGCTAATTAAAATGTAATAAAACAATATATACAATTTTCTCAAATCTTTGATTAGATCATTTATCTTGTCATTTTAAACGATGATTTAGAAGATCAATTTAAAATGTAATGTATAAGTCATATTAAAAAAAAAGATTTTTTTTATAAAAAGCAGATAAACTTATCCAAAAAAGACCAATTTTCTTCCACGTAGTTGAATTCCCTACCAAAAAAATTAATCTCTTATTAAAAGGGATGAATTTTTAACAAAATAGTTTAAGTTTTCAACCTAAAAACATGCATTTTTAACAAATCAGTTAATTTTTTACAAAACAGTTCAATTTCTGACTAAGTAAATAAATTTTCTACGAATAAAAAATTTTTCGCAAAAAAATAAATTTTCTACCAAAAACACGAATTTTCGACGAAATAGTTATATTTTCCGCCAAAGAGTTAAATTTTTAACTAAAATAGTTAATCTTCAACTAAAAAGTTAACAAAATTTTTTTATTTCCTTCATAAATTTTTTAATTTTAAAAAAGATTAAATTTTTTTTAGCATCTTCAAATTCTACATCTCGTTGAAAATTTATTGTATCTTTCAAAAGCTTTTAAACCTTTGAGATAACTCTTAAAAAATGTTTAAAAATCGTTTTAATATTATCTTGAATTTCATTTTTCGAAATAAAATATCATTAAAAATTTTCTTAGGAATCCTAATAAAATTTTAACATTACCTTGAATTCCTTTAAAATCCTTGAAAAATTTTAAAATTTTATTTAGAAATTTTCAAAAATCTACATTTTGTTTTAAATTTTTTTAAATCTGTTCAAATTTAAAATTATTTTGGGAATTTTTACAAAACTTTGAATATTTTAAAACTTTTCCTAGTATCTTTCATTTTTTTGCCATTTTACGTGATAATTTAAAATGTATTTTTTAAAAATAAAAAGTCAATTTAAATTTTCACAGGAATCTCAAGCAAAATTTTATATTTTTTTAATGAATTTTAAAATTCTTAAAAATCTTAAATTTTGTTTCAGCATCTTCAAAATCTAGATTTCGTTTTACATTTTTTAAAATATTTTTTAAACTTTCAAATCTTTTAAATAATTTAAAAAAATGTTCACAAATCTTTAATACTATCTTAAAATTAATTTTTTTAAGTAAATTATCGTTAAGAATGTTCTCCGGAATTTCAAGACTTTTTTTTATCATCTTGATATTCTTTAAAATCCTTAAAAAGTTCCAAAATTTGATTTCAAAATTTCCAAAATCTAAATTTTGTTTTTAATTTTTTTAAATCTTTCAAAAAGTCTTCATTTTGCTTTAAATTTTCTAAAATCTTTTTAAATTTCAGACTATTTTTGAATTTTTACAAAACTTTAAAAATTAAAATAATTTCCTTAAAATCTTCTAAATTTCTTTGACTTTACTATTGATCATTTAAAATATTATTTTTTAAAATGAAAAAATGAATGCCGATTTTTCCAGGAATCTTAAGGAAATTGTTTACTTTCTCAGAATAAAGAATTCTCAAGATTGAAATGATTTTTAAATCTTTTCAAACCTTCTAAACCAAATTTTCAAATAACTCAAAGTTTTCGTAAAATTTGTTAAAATCTTGCGAAATCAAAACAAGTTTCTAAAAATCTTCCAGTTTCTTTTTCGACATTTTATTTAAAAATAAAAAATTTTTGGTTGAAAATTTAACTGCTCAGTTAAAAGAAAAACAGTTTGTTAAAAATTAATTTTTTTTGTTGATAATTAATCATTTTAGATGAAAAAAATTTCTTTTAAATTTAAATATCTGCTTGAATTGTTTTTTAAATTAAAATTTATTTTTTATCTGAAAATTTAAGTATTCCATGTTTGGCTGAAAATATATCTTCTTCAGAAAAAAATGCACCTTTTGGGGTAGAATATTATCTTCTTGGTGACAATTTCATCTTTTTAATTAAAAATTCATTTCTTTGGTTAAAAATTTAATCATTTGGTGAAAAATTCCTTTAAAAATTCAAATATTCAGTTAAAAATTCATGTATTGTGTTAAAAATTAATCTTTGTGATAGAAAATTAATCTTCTTGGTTAAAAATTTATCTTTTTAGGTTTAAATTCATTTATCTAGTTTGAATTTTTTTTTATTTCTAATTTAAAAAGTAACTATTTTGTTAAAAATTCTTTTTATTATTTCTTAATAAATTTTTTAAAATCTAAATGTAGCTATTCTATTTTTGCGTGAAAAAATGCTGAAAACTCGTCTTTTTTTAATTGAATACTTTCGAGTTAAAAATTTAAAGTTCAGCAGCAAATTCATCTTTTTTGCTTGAAAATCTAACATTTTATATGAAATTTTGTTCCTTATTGACTGATAAAACTTTCTTGATTGTAAATAGTAATAAACATTTCTTTCGCATTAGTATTATCAATTCCACAGGTGTAAGATTGTGTTTATAAAAAAAAAATTTTGAAACGGTCAACGACAATTATTTTTTGGTGAGGTTTGCTCATGTATCACAAAAAATTTAAAAAAGTCCAGGCCATTTATAAAATCTTTTTCCTTAAAGTAAAAATCAAACAAAACTGTAAGATATAAGTCACCTTGACACGACTTTGCTTGTAAGATTAGAAATCTTAAGATACTCGCAAAATTATTGTGAAAGGCATGATTAAAAAAAATTGAAAAAATTGTTAGTCGTTATTGATTGCAAACATGTTTTTTTCTGTAAATTTATAATAACAATGTTCAAAAAAAATATTTTGATTTTTCCCATCATTCTAAAGAACAATATCCATAAAAATAAAATCCTTTTTATCATTTTTGAATCTACTATTACCCCCTCTACCCATATTTTTTTGGTATTCGAAAATTTTTTTGTGACTTTGGCTATTTTAATCTTCTACAGAGTTGTTTGAAATTTAAAGATAAGAGATTTTATCAAAGATTTTAGAAAATTTGTTATCTAGTTTTATTACATTTAATTAGCGTTCATTATGATCGCAATCGTTCTTCAGAATTAAAAAATATTCATGCTTAAATTTAAAGTACTGTAAAATATGATTTATGAGTATGTATCAAAATTGCTTAATCGAATTTCATACAATTTTTATATCTGTTTTGAATTTTTTAATAAATTAGAAATTTAATTTAGGTTTTTGTAACTTAATAAGATATTCTTAAAGGACAAACACACAGAAAAAAGATTTTTTGATACAAAGAATCTATTTCAAAGAAAAGTTTTTTTAACTGAATAAAATTTTCTCAAGTAACAGAAATTTTTTTTGGTTAAAAGAAATTTTTTTATTTAAAAAAGGGGTTTTTTCCAATTAAATTTTTTTTTTAATATACGTATCTAAAATTGAAAATTCGTCAAAATGTTTAATTTTGAAGTTTTATACTTTGAAATTACAAAATTCTTTAATTTTAAAGATGTTTGAATCAAAATTCATAAATTTAGATCATTTGCAAGATCTATGTTAAGACTTTTTAATTCTCAATATTTCAAATTAAAAAAATGTTAACTGTATAAAATCAGAATTACAGAATCGTAATTGTGAATTCTTAAAATTATAAACTGTTCAATTTTAGAGATTGAAAATTTGAAGTTGCACAATTTTTAAAAATTAGAATAAAAAAATTTTTGAATGTTAAAAATATGGAATTGAAAATTATAAAATTTCAAATATTTGTATTCAAATAATCTCAAATCTTTAATAATTTGAAAATAAAATTTTGAAATTCAATTTTATAGCTTTTTTAAAGCATTTTTAAAGCTATTTCTGAAATCCTCAAAAATATTTTTTAATTTTCTTAAGAAAATGGAATGACAAATATTTTTTTTTTGGAAATTCAACTATTTTATTGAAAATTCATCTATTTTGGTAGAAATTCAATCTTTTTTTAAAAATAAAATTGCAAATGTTTGGCTTAAGAATAAAATCTTTTGAGTGAGGATTCAACTATTTTGTTGAAAATTCGTCTTTTCATATGAATTCAAATGTTTATTATTTAAAATTAAAAATATTTTTTATTTTAACTATCCCCTATTATACATTTTTTTAAGCATTTATATTTTTTGTTTGAAGACACAGCTACTTGGTTTAAAGTTGAACTACTTTGTTAAAAAGTCACTTTTTTATCTGCAGATATTTTTTTTTAAGTTAAAAATTTGTATTTTTTTGGTAGAAAATTAATCTTTTTAAGAAAAAATTCATGTATTAAATAGACATTTTTTTTAATAACTTGGTTAAAAATTAGCTTTTTTATGAAAAATTTAAATTATTGGGTCAACAAATTATTATAATTATTTTTTTTAGAAAATACGTCTCTTTTGGAAAATATTTAATATTTTTTTATTAATAATACAACTAGTTGAGAATTACCCTTTTTTGGTTAAGGATTTAACTATTTTGTTGAAAAGCTAGCTGTCTTCTGTGGATAAATTCAACCGGTTTTTATTTAAAATAAAAATCTTTTTGGATTTTTAATTAGAAAATTAATCTTCTTGATGGAAATTTCATGTAATTGGTAGAAAATTAAATTAATTTGTTAAAAATAAACTTTTTTGTTGAAAATTCGAATTTTTTGGGTTAAAAATTAAAATTTTTGTGAAAAATATGTCTCTTTTGGGAAATGTTAAAAAATTTTTTATTAAAAATACAACTGGTTGAAAATTAATTTTTTTTTTTGAGAATTAAACTATTTTGCTTTAAAAAGTTGTCTTTTCTGGATGAATTTAACTGTTTTTTATTTGAAATGAAAATATTTTTTGACTAAAATATGAACTATCACACCTTTTGTTAAGAATCCATTTTTTTTTTAAATTGAACTCTCTGGTTGAAGATTACCTTTTTTGTTGAACTTTTAATTTGACGTATTTGAAATTTTAAATTTTTTTTTGTATTTTTTGCAGAAAATTTATCTTCTCACCGAAAACTTAATGTTTTTGGTGAAAAAATCAATTATATTATTAAAAAAAAAACTTTTTTGTGAAAAATTTAAATTTTCGGCTTAAGTATTTTAATTTTTTGTAGAAAATACGTTCCAGCAAAACACACAAAGGATGAGTTTTCTACAAACAAACAAAAAATTCTCAATCTAAAAGTAAAAATTTTCTAAAAAAATACAAAAGTTCAACAAACTAGTTAAATTTAAGACTTGAAAAAGACTTTTTAACAAGATTTTCAAATTTGCAACAAAATAATTAAATGTACAAAAAAATAATTACATTTTTTTAAAAATAGGCCTTCAAGTCTAACTGTCAAAACAGTTGCATTTTTAATAAATTCAAAATTGTTTAAATTTTAATTTTAATGACAAAAAGAGGAATTTTTTAAAATACAGGTGTATTTGCAACAAAAAAGTTTATTTTTAGCTAAAAAAGATAACATTTCTAGAAAAAATAAATAAATTTCCTATTCAAAAAGAAAAATGATTCACAGAGCAGTTAAATTTGCAACAAAACTGTTGGATTTTAAAGCCAAAAAGACGAGTAATTTCCAAAACAGTTGAATTCTCAACACAAAAACATGATGTTTTAACAGAAAAGTTGATATTTAAAAAAAAGTATTTCACACAAAATAGACGAATTTTCAACAAAATAATTAAATTTTTTACTTAAATAATTAAATTTTTAACCGTAAGTGTTTGATTTTTAAGCAAAAAAGGTAGTTGATATTTCGACCAAAAAAGATGAAATTCTATTAAAATACATAAATTTTAAAACCAAAAGACGAATTTTCAACCAAAAAGCATTATTTTATACCAAAAAAAGAATTTTTAACAAAATACATGAATTTTTAAATACAAAATTTAATTTTTAAATGAAAACATAAATTTTCATCTAAAAATGGAACAGTTAAATTTTCATTAAAAAGAAGAACTTATAAAAAAAAACGACTTAGAAACAAAATAGTCAAATTTTCGTCCAGAGATGATTTTTCCAACCAAGAATGAGGAATTTTAGAAAAAATGTTGAATTTTTTGTACCAAAATATGCTTTTTCAACCGAAATTTTATTTTCTGTAGAAAAAATATTACTTTTTAACAAAATTGTTGAATTTTCAAACCAAATAAGAAAATTTTCAACTAAAAATATTATTATCAGAAGAAAGCAACTGAAAAAAAAGAAACAGAAAAAAAATATAAAAAAATGATAAATGAATAAATATTTAATAAATAAATAAAATAAAAGAGCTTAAAATTAAGATTTAAAATTTTCCAATTTATTATCGTTGCCAGTTACTTAAAGTGACTCTTACAGAATTGCACTTACTTTTCCAATATTTTTTTTAATATCCCTGACTTTTTTCTGACTTTCCCTGACCTACAACCTAATTATAATAATCAAACTTTTGTAAAAATAATGATCTTTTATTGCATTATTATGCGTCAATTTTAAAGTTCCACAAAAAATTATTTTTGAAGTGAAACTTCTTTTGGCACGGGAGTAAATTAAAAAAAAAACGGTCGACCGCACGGCCACACGGCCGCACAACTGGACAGGCCTGGATCGAGAAATCTCTCTGTCTCTCTCTTAATTTTACCCTTTTGCCCCTTTCCTTTTTCTCTTTCCTCCTTCCCCTTTCTCTGTTCACGTCTCTCTTTTTATTCGAGTCTCTCTTTTGTGCGGCGATTAGTAATGGATCTAAAGACTCTAATTGCTCTAAATGGCTCTAAATCATTCAAAATGGTATTCCTTGAGAAATCTCACGTTTTCTTATCACTTATTTTCTTTGGTCGCTGGCCTCAAAAATAAAGTTTCACAATTCGTTTCGCACGATCGCACGACCAGACAGGGTCTGGATCGAAAAATCTCTTTATCCTCTCTCTCACTCTTACCTTTTTCCTTTCCTCTTCTTTCTCTATTCGGGTCTCCCTTTTGTGCGGCGATTCGCAATGTCTCTAAAGACTCTTAATTACTTCAAATCGCTAAAAGGCTCTAAATCATTCAAAATTGAACTAGTCCTGAAAATAAAGCCTCACAATTTGCTCCTGCTAAAACAAAAAATGAATTCTCAACGAAAAAATATTGATGACTGAAATAAAAAAGGGGCTTCTTCTGAATCACTATCGCATAAAATGAAAAAAAAATAAAAACTAATGAGAATTTTAATTTCTTACGATATATCTGAAATTTCGGCGAAACTCGTCGAAGTATTTTTATTACAATTAGCCACGCGCGCGACACGCACTCGCGGTCAATGAATTAGTAGAAAGAAGACGTAAACGACCAATCGATGTAACTGGAAACTATAAATTACGCTTAAAATGTTCTTTCAATATTTTGTAAGAGCTTGTATACAATCTCGAATATTTGAGTATTTTAATCTGTCCTGTATGGAAATTTCAACACGCATGTGTCAAACACAGTGAGAAAATTTATCTTTGGTTATTTCTCGATTAATTTTTATATTTAAATAACATCTTTCAATTTTTTACCTTAAGATACAAATTTAAATCATTATCTTGTCAGGTAAAAACAGTTAAATATAACCAAAAAGACGAATTTTCAAACCAAAAAAATGATTTTTTAAACAAGAAGATTAGTTTTCTACCAACAAGACTAATTTAGAACAAAGTAGAATTTGGAACTAAATAGTTGAATTTTCAAACAAGAAAATTGGTTTTCTACGAAAAAAAGACGAATTTCCAACCAAACAGTTGAATTTCTAAACTAAAAAAATTATCCATTTTTAACAAAAAAATGCGATAGTTAAATTTTTATTGCAAAATAGTTATTAAAAATTTTTTTTTTCTAGAAAACAGTTGGATTTACAAGTTTCAACTAAATAGTTGACTTTTCAACCAAAAAAATTATTATCAACCAAGAAGATTAATTTTCTACCAAAAAGACGAATTTTCAACAAAATACAACAACTGTCAAACACATAGTTGAATTTTTTATCAAATTGTTGAATATTTCGGTCAACAAGCAAGTTTTCTATAAAACAGTTAGGATTTTATTAAGAAAGTTAATTCTCTACCAAATCGTTGGATTTTAAACCAAACCGTTGAATTTTTTACCAAATTTTTAAATTTTCAGTTGAAAACATTAATTTTCAATCACCAAAAAAACGAAATTTCGAAAAAGTAGTTAAATTTTCAATAACAAAAATCATCTTTCTACAAAAAAGTTGAAGTTTATACCCATAAATAAGAATCTTTAACGAAAAAGTTAATTTTTAGCGAAAAAGTTATATTTTTCATTAAATTTCTAAGTTTTTAGTTTAAAAAACTATTTTTAACAAAAAAAATATATTTTCAACAAAGTGGTTAAATTTTTAAGACAAAAAAACGAGCTTTCTATAAAACAGTTGTAAATGGTTGAATATTCAACCAAAAAAAATGAATTTTCAAACAAAAAAAAAACCAACAAACTTTTCACAAAACAATTAAAGTTTCAATTAAACAGTTGAATTTTTAACCAAAAATTTGTATTTCTAGCCAAAAAGATTGATTTTTCATAAAAAAACGAATTTTCAACAAAATAGGTACATTTTTTAAATAAAAATAGATTAATTTTTAACAAAAAATGCAATAATTAAATTTCTTTAAATACAATTAAAAAAACGAGTTGTCTAAAAAATAGTTCATTTTTTTACTGAATAGTTGAATTTTTTACTAAATTGTGGAATTTCTCAGCCAATAAGACGAGTTTCTACAAAACAGTTGAATTTTCTACCAGATAATAAAAATCTTCAATAAAGAAGTTAATTTTCAACCAAATAGTTGAATTTTCAAAAAATTCTTAAAGTTTCAGTCAGAGAAAATTAATTTTTGACCAGAACAAAAAACAAATTTTTAACAAAGAAGGTTTAAAAAAAACTACCTTGTTATAAATCAGTTTAATTTTCAACTAAATAATTGAATTTTCATTTAGGACGATTGATTTTCTACTGAAAAGAGAGAATTTTTAACCAAATAGTTAAATTTTTCAACTAAAAAAAGATAAATTTTTAACTAAAAATGACACAGTAAAATTTTGATTACAAAAATTTTTTAAAAATCTATAAAACAGATTTTTCTAAAAAATGGTTGAATTTTTAGCACGAAAATAATAATTTCTAACAAAAAAAAGTTTTTTTTTCAACCAAACAATTAAATTTAAATTTGAAAAAATAAATTTTTAACAATAAAATTTATTTTGAACCAAATGGTTGAATTTTGAGGACAAAAAAACGCTTTCTATAAAAAAATTAAAGTTTCAAATAAATTGTTGAATTTTCAACCAAAAAGATAAAGTTTTAGCCAATGAGATGAATTTTCAATTAAGAATATCAATTTTTTACCAAAAATACGAATGTTCAACAAATTAGTGGAATTTTCAATTTAAGAAAACGAGCTTTCTATAGAACAGTTAAATTTTCAACTATATAATTACATTTTTAACTAAAAAGGTGAATTTTTAACCAAGAAAAATAATTTTTACCAAAAAGGAGAATTTTCAACAAATTAGTTGAATTTTCAATAAAAAAACAAGCTTTCTATGAAACAGTTATAAATGGTTGATTTTTTAACCAAAAAAAAATGAGTTTTCAAACCAAAAAAACGAGCTTTTTACAAAACAATTCAAGTTTTAACTAAACGGTTGAAATTTTCAACAAAAAATATGAATTTTTATCAAAGAGGATTGATTTTCTGTAACAAAACGAATTTTCAGCCAAACAGTTACATTTCTTAAATGAAAAAAGATTAATTTAAAAAAAAAAATGTAATTTTCAAATTTCTTCACATACAATTTAAAACAAAAAAAGAATTTTATAAAAAATAGTTTTATTTTTTGCTAAATTGTTAAATTTTCTACTAAATTGTGGAATTTTTCAGTTAATAAGACGAGTTTTCTACAAAACAGTTAAACTTTCTACCCGATAATACAAATTTTTAATAACAAAATTAATATTCAACCAAACAGTTGAATTTTCAACTAAATTCTTAAATTTTTAATTAAAAAAAATTAATTTCGACCAGAATAAAAAACAAATTTTCAACAAAGTAGGTTGAAGAAAACTACCCTTTTATGAATCAGTTTAATTTTCATCTAAATAATAGAATTTTCAACCAAGAAGATTGATTTTCTACTAAAAAGAGAGAATTTTCAACCAAATAGTTAAATTTTTTAACTAAAAAAGATGAATTTTCAAGCAAAAATGATACAGTAAAATTTTTTAAAAATTCTATAAAAGAGTTGTATTTTGTATAAAATAGTTAAATTTTTTACCAAATTGGTGAACTTTGCAGGCAAAAAGACGATTTTTCTAAAAAATAGTTGAATTTTCAACACGAGAATAATAACTTTTAACAAAAAAGTCTATTTTTAACCAAACAGTTAAATTTCCATTAAAAAAAATTAATTTTTGACAATAAAATTTATTTTTAATAAAATGTTTAAATTTTTAAGACAAAAAAAAGCTTTTTATAAAACAGTTTAAGTTTCATCTAAATTGTTGAATTTTTAACCAAAAAGATAAAGTTTTAACCAAAGAGATGAATTTTCAATTAAGAAGATTAATTTTCTACCAAAAAGACGAATGTTCAACAAATTAGTTGAATTTTCAATAAAAAAAACGAGCTTTCTGTAAAACATTTAAATTTTCAAGTATATAATTGAATTTTCATCCAAAAAGGTGACTAACCAAGAAGATTAATTTTCCACCAAGAAGATTAATTTTCCACCAAAAACACAAATTTTCAACAAAATACAACAACTTCGACCAAACAGTCAAATTTTCTACCAGAGTAAGAAATTTTTAACCAAATAGTTAAATTTTTGAACAAAAAATATCAATTTTAACAAAAAATGCAATAGTTAAATTTTCATTACAAAAATTTAATTAAAAAAAAAAATTTCTATAAGCGAGTCTTCTGCAAAAGAGTTAAATTTTTAAGAAAAAAGACAATTTTTAACTAAATTGTCAAATCGTCATTCAAAAAAATTAATTTTTAACAAGAAAGAAATAATTCTTAACAAATTGGTAGAATTTTCAAGTCATAAAATGCGCTTTCTATGAAACAGGTAACATTTCAACCTAAAAAATGAATTTTCATTGAAGAAGATTAATTTTCTACCAAAAAGAGGAATTTTCAACAAAGTAGTTGAATTTTCAATTAAAAAACGAGCTTTCTACAAAACAATTAAATTTTCAATTGAATAGTTAGATTTGTAACTAAAAAGATCAATTTTTACTCAAGAAGATTAATTTTCTACCAAAAAGACGAATCCTCAACAAAATACATCAACTTTGAACCAAATAGTTAAATTTTCAACCCAGAAGATTGATTTTCCACTGAAAAAAATACGAATTTTTAACTGAATAACTAGGTTTTTTAAATTAAAAAGATAAATTTTCAATCCAAAATGCAATAGGTAAATTTTTATCACAAAAAATTAATTAAAAAAAAAACGAATTTTCTGCAAAACAGTTGGATCTTTAAGTTTAAACTAAATGGTTGAATTTTCAACCAAAAAGATGAATTTTCATAAGAAAAAAAAAATTATTAACCAGAAAGATTAATTTTCTACTAAAAAGACGAATTTTCAACAAAATACAACAACTTTCAAACAAATCGTTGAATTTTCTATCAAATTGTTGAATTTTTCAGTCAACAAGCAAGTCTTCTATAAAACAGTAGGGATTTCATCAAGAAAGTTAATTCTTCACCAAATCGTTGGATTTTAAACCAAACCGTTGAAGTTTCAACCAAATTTTTAAATTTTTAGTTGAAAGCATTAATTTTTCACCAACAAAAAAACAGAATTTTCAACAAAGTAGTTGAATTTTCAAAAACAAAAACGATCTCTTGCTACAAAATAGTTAATGTTTTGACTAAAAAGTTGAATTTTTAACAAAAAAGATTAACTTTTAACCAAGAGGATTAATTTTGTACCAAAAAAACGAATTGTCTACAAAACCTTGAACCAGGTAGTTGAATTTTCAACCAAGAAGATTAATTTTCTACAAAAAACACAAATTTTCAACCAAACAGTTAAATTTTTAAACTAAACAAATCATTTTTCCAACAAAAAAGGCAGTAGTTAATTTTTTATTACAATAAATTAATAAAGAATAAACCAATTTTCAACAAAGCAGTTTAATTCTGAACTAAAAGATGAATTTTCAAACCAAAAAACGAGCTTTTTATAAAACAGTTAAAGTTTCAACTAAACAGTTGAATTTTCAACCAAAAATATGAATTTTTAACCGAACTGTTAAATTTTTAAACTAAAAATTTTTTTTTTTTCAAGGAAAAATGGAATAGTTAAATTTTTATTACAAAAAATTTATTCAAAGAAAAAACTTTTCTTCTGTAAAACAGTTGGATCTACTACAAAATAATTAAATTTTCAACTAATTGTTGAATTTTCTAGTCAAAAAGATTTTTTTCTACAAAACAGTTGAATTTTCAACACGAAAATAAGAATTTTCAACAAAAGAGTTAATTTTCAACCAAACAGTTGAATTTTCAATTAAATTGCTAAATTTTCAGTTAAAAAAATTATTTTTACCAAAAAAAAAAAATTGTCAAAAAAGCAGTTTAATTTTTAAGCCGAGAAATGAGTTTTTTTATAAAACAGTTTAGGCTTTAACTAAATAGTTGAATTTTCTGAAAAAAAAAATAAATTTACAACCAAAAAAAAAAAGAGTTTCCAACCAAGAAATTAATTTTCTATCAAAAAGACGAATTTTCAACAAATTAGTTAAATTTTTAATCAAAAAAAGAACTTTCTATAAAACAGTTTAGTTGTTGGCTGAATAATTAAATTTTTAACCAAAAAGATGAATTTTTAACCAAGAAGATTAAATTTTTATCAACAAGACGAATTTTCAACGAAAAAGATTAATTTTCTACTAAAAAGACGAATTTTCAACAAAGTAATTAAATTTTCAATTAAAAAAAGAGCTTTATATAAAACAGTTAATTTTTTTAATAAATAATTGAATTTTCAAACAAAAAGATTAATTTTTGACCAAGAAGGTTAATTTTTTATCAACAAAATGAATTTTCAACGAAGAAGATTAATTTTCTGCCAAAAAGACGAATTTTTAACAAAATGCAACAAATTTGAACCATCCAGTTGACTTCTCTCTTGAAAGCGATGAATTTTTAACCAAACAGTTATATTGTTAAACTAAAAAAAGAATAGTTTTTAACCCCAGAATAAGGATTTTCAACAAAAAGTTAATTTTCAACCAAACAGTTGAATTTCCAACTGAATGATTAAATTTGTAGTAACAAAATTAATTTTCAACAATAAAAATTAATTTGCAACAAAGTAGGTTGAATTTAAAAAAAAACTAGCTTTCTATAAAACAGTTGAATTTTTAATTAAATAATTAAAGTTTTAAGTTTTTTTTAAGTTTTTTAAAAGTTTTTTTAAGTTTTATTAAATAATCAAAGTTCAAACACGAAAAGGATGGATTTTCAACCCAGAAGATTGATTTTCTACCAAAAAACGAATTTTCAACAAAATACATCAACTTTTAATCAAATAGTTAAATTTTCAACCAAAAAGATTAATTTTCTGCAAGAAAAACGAGGTTTAAATCAAATATTAAATTTTTAAACTTAAAAAAATCAATATTTAACAAAAAATGCAATAGTTGCATTTTTTACTAAATTGTTGAATTTCTCATTTAAAAAGACCAGTTTTCTCCAAAACAGTTAAATTTTCAACCCGAAAATAAGAATTTTGAACAAAAAAGTTAATTTTCAATCAAACAGTTGAATTTTCAACTCAACTGTTAAAATTTTAGTAAAAAAATATTAATTATTGATAAAAAAAATGAATTTTCAAGCTAAAAAAAGGATCTTTCTGCAAAACAGTTGAAGCTTTAACTAAGCAGTTGAATTTTCAACCAAAAATATAAATGTTTTACCAAGAACATTAATTTTCTACAAAAAGTCGAATTTTCAACAAAATGTATCAATTTTTAACCAAATAGTGAAATTTGTTAACAAAAAGATTGATTTTCTACCAAAAAATACGAATTTTCAACCAAATAGTTAAACTTTTGAGCTAAAAAAGCTCCTTTTTTTAAAAAATTCAAAAGTTAAATTTCTATTACAAAAAATTAATTAAAAAAAAGCGAATTTTCTACAAAACATTTTAATTTTCTGCCAAATAGTAGTTGAATTTTCTACTAAATTTTTTAGTTTCACAGTCGAAGAGACGATTTTCCTACAAAGCAGTTTAATTTTTAATCCGAAAATAAAAATATTTAACAAAAATGGTAATTTTCACCAAGCAGTTGAATTTTCAACTAAATTGAAAAATTTTCAGCCAGGAAAATTAATTTTCAACAAAAAAATTAATATTCAACAAATTTATATAATTTTTAAGTCAAAAAATGAGCTTTCTATAAAACAGTTAATTTTAACTATGCAGTTGAATTTTTAAGCAATGAGAGATAAATTTTTACCCAAGAACATTAATTTTGTACCAAAAAGACGAATTTTAAACTAAATAATAAACAAATTTTACCAGAATATTAAAATTTTCCACGAAGAAGATTAATTTTCTACTAAAAAACCTTAATTTCAATGAAATAGTTTATTTTAAAGTAAAACGATCATTGTTAACCAAAAACTTGAATTTTCAACGAAATTGTTCTAAATTTTTAGTTAAAAAAATTAATTTTTAACTAAAAAACGAATTTTCAACAAAAGTAATTGAATTCTTTACCCAAAAAGATGGATTTCAATGAAAAATGTAGTATTTATCTGTTTTAATTTTAATAGAAAACACTTTAATTTTCTATCAAAAAGACGAGTTTTCAACAAAATAATTAAATTTTCAACCAAATATTTAAATTTCCTACAAAGAAGATCAATTTTATACTGAGAAAGACGTATTTTAAACGAAATAGTTATATTTTTAAACTAAAAAAGTTCAATTTTTATTAACAAAATGAAACAGTTAAATTTTCGTTGCAAGAAATTAATTAGTAAGAAAGAAAACGAATTTCTACAAAACCGTTGAATTTTCTACTAAATAGCAGAATTTTCTATTTAATTCAATAATAGACGTTTTTAACAAAACAGTTGATTTTCAAGTCAAAAATATGAATTTTCATGTAAAAAATTCATTTTCAACCCAACAGTTAAATTTTGAAGAAAATGGTTAAAATTTCAGTTAAAAAATCAATTTTCAACTAAAAAAATAGAATTTCAAGCAAAATACATAAATTATAAACAGAACAGTTAAACTTTTAACCGAAAAGATTAATTTTCTACCAAAAAAGATGAATTTTTATCAAAATGCATCAACTTCACAACAAATAGTTGAAGTTTCATCTAAAAAAGATCAATTTACTACGAGAAATGGAATAGATGTATTTCCAGTTAAGAGAATTAATTTTAACCAAAAAGATAAATTTTTTACAAAAATTTAATAATTGAAACTTCAACCAAGTAAGACCTAAATTTTAGATGCATAAGAGTTAATTAAAATTTTTGAAAAACGCAATTATAATTTAAAAAGTTTAATTTATACAAAAAACAATAAATTTTCAACAATATACCTGAATTTTTAACCTCATATTTGAATTTTGAACCAAGAAGATAACTTTTCTAAAAAAAAACAACAAATTTTTAACTAAAAATAATACATTTTCTATCAAAAAAAGGAAGTCTGAAAAATTTAGAAAAAGAAAATTCCTCAAAAATAAAATTCCCGAATGATAAAATTCCTACATATAAGTCATTTTAATTCAATTGTTAATAGTTTTAATAATTATATTTATAAAAAAATTTTCAATTGTTTAAGGCCAGTAATTTTATGAGTCGGCAATTTTCTGTCGGGAATTTCATTATTTAGAAATTTTGTAACTCGGGAACCTTATTATTCGGGAATTTCACAGTGCCGGGTTTTTTTATTTTCCAGTTAGAGAATTTTGTTAATCGGGAAATTTCTAATCGGGAAATTTCTAATTCGGAAATTTTATTATCTAGGAATTCCCCAATTCGTGAATTTTATTATTCGAAAATTGTATTATTCGGGAATTTTATTTTTTGGAAATTTCATTATTCGGAAATTTTATTATCCAGAAATTGTACAGAGTCGAGAATTTCATTTTCAGGAATTTTTCAGTCTTGCTTTTACTATTTGGGAATTTTCAAAATTTAGGAATTTTATTATTTGGGAATTTTCAAATTCGGGAATTTTATTTTCCGGAATTTCTCAGTCGTCCCTTTATTATTCGGGAATTTCCAAATTTTGGAATTTCATTATTTGAAAATTCTTCAATTCAGAAATTTTATTATTTAGGACTTTTACAACTCGGAAATTTTATCATTCGGGAATTTTCCGATTCGGTAATATTGTAAACTGTTGGCAATTTTTCAATTCGGAAACTTTCAGTGTCGGAAATTTCATTTTTTGGAATTTTTCAGTCGTCCCTTTATTATTCGGGAATTTTAACATTTGGCAATTTCATTATTTGAAAATCCTCTAATTTGGGAATTTCATAATTCGGGGATTTTATTATTCGAAAATTTTCATCATTTGGAAATTTTCCAATTCCAGAACCCTATTATTCGGGAATTTTTTATTTAGAAATTTTATTATTCGAGAATTTCATTTTTCGGAATTTTGCTGTTACCGCTTTATTATTCAGGGATTTTTCAATTTGGGAATTTTGTAATTCGGAAATTTTCTTATTTAGGAATTTTCCAATTCAGAAAATTCATTATTCGGGAATTTTACAGTGTCACGAATTCGAAACGATTGAAAAATCCCAAAAAATAAAATCCCCAAATAATAAAATTGACGAATAATAAAATTCACGAGTTGGAAAATTCGTGAATAATAAAATGAATTCATAAATCTTATAGTATCGGGAATTTTATTTTTCTGAATTTTTCAGGCGTCCCTTTATTATTCGGTAATTTTAATATTGGAGGATTTCCCAATTCTGAAATTTTATTATTTAGGTATTTTATTGCTCAGGAATTTTTAAATTTGGGAATTTTTAATTCCGGGAGTTTTATTATTCGAAAATTGTATTATTCAGGAATTTCACAGTGTCGAGAATTTTATTTTTAGAGAATTTTCCAATTTGGTAATATTTTTAACGGTCGGGAATTTTTATGATTTGAAAATTTTCCGATTCGGGAGCGTTATTTTTCAGGAATTTTATCATTCAGAAATTTTGTCATTTGGGAATTTTACAGTGTCGGCAATTTCACTTTTTAGAATTTTTTAGTCGTGCCTTTATTATTCGGGAATTTTCAAATTTGTGAATTTTATTATTTAAAAATTCTCTCGTTAGGGAGTTTTGTAATTCGGGAATTTTATTATTCGTGAATATTATATTTCGCGAATTTTTCAATTTAAAAAATTCATTATTCGGGAATTTTACAGTGTCGCTAATTTGGGACGATTCAAAAATACATAAAAATAAGATTCCTGACCCTGTGAAATTCCCGAATAATAAAATTTCTGAATTGCGAAATTTCCAAATAATAATATTTCCGAAAAATAAAATGCCCTACAGAAAATTGCCGATATTAAATATCCGAACTAGAAAATTCCCGAATGATAAAATTCCCAAATTTAAAGAATCAAATTTTTTTAAATTATCATTTATTTATCAAAATGCAATTATCAAATATTTTATCAAAAAAATATTATTTTAAATGCTTAAAGTTTCTAAAAATATTGCTTTAATTTAAAATAACAATATTTGGAGAAAATATATTTCTGCGGATGCAAATTTCTTTTAAATTATTGTGATTTATAATTCAAACCATAATTTTAGAAAGTTTAAACATTTAAATTATTATTTTTTCATAACAATATTTAGTTTTTGTATTTCTAGTAGATAAATTATATAAATAAACAAAAATTTTATTATTCAATTGCGGGAATTTTCTCGTTTGGATATTTTATAATTCAGCAATTTTTTTGTCCCGCATTTTTTTTGCAAGAATTTTCCAATTCGGTAATATTATAAACCGTTCTAAAATTTTATTATTCGGAAATTTCATTATTCAAAAATTTTTTTTTAGAAATTTTACAGTGTTGGGAAATCCATTTTTCGGAATTTTTCGGTCGTCCCTTTATTATTCGAGAATTTTAACATTTGGGAATTTTATTATTCAAAAATTCTTTAATCAGGGAATTTTATAATTAGGGAATTTGATTATTCGGAAAATTCCAAATTGGTGAATTTTATCATTCGAAGTTTTTGATTATTCAGGAATTTTACAATTCGAGAACCTTATTATTCGGGAATTTTTCATTCCGAAATTTGATTATTTGGGATCTTTATTTTTCGGAATTTTGCTGTTGCTACCTGATTATTCAGGAATTTTCCAATTTAGAAATTTAGTAATTTGAAAATTTCATTATTCGGGAATTTTTTAATCCGGAAAATTAATTATTTGGAATTTCACAATGTCGCGAATTTGGAACGATTGAAAAATTCCGAAAAATGAAATTCCCGAATGATAAAATTTATAAATAATAAAATTCCCGAATTGGAAAATTCATGAATAGTAAAAAAAATTTGTTCATTTTTATTGTTCAAGATTTATCAGTCGTCCCTGAGAATTTTATCATTTGGAAATATCATAATTCGGAAATTTTTCAATTCAGGAATTTCACAGTATCGGAAATTTTATTTTTCTGAATTTCCCAATCGTCCCTTTATTATTCGGTAATTTTAATATTTGAGAATTCCCCAAGTCGTGAATTTTATTATTTGGGAATTTTATTATTCGAAAGTTTTCCAATTCGTTAATTTTCCATTTCAGGAGTTTTATTATCTCAAAATAGTATTATTCGGGAATTTCACAGCATCGAGAATTTTATTTTTCGAGAATTTTCCGATTCGGTAAAATTTTCAACCGTCGGGAATTTTATAATTCGGGAGTTTTATTACTTGAAAATTTTATTATTCGAGAATTTTACAGTGTCGAGAATCCCATTTTTCGGAATTTTTTGGTCGTCCCTTTATTATTCGGGAATTTTAAGATTTGGGAATTTTATTATTCAAAAATTCTCCAATCAGGAAATTTTATAATTTAAGGATTTTATTATTCGGAAAATTTCAAATTCGTGAATTTAATTATTCGAAAATTTTTATTATTCAGGAATTTTCCAATTCGAGAACTTTATTATTCGGGAATTTCTCATTTGGGAATTTTGTAATTTGAAAATTTTATAATTCGGCAATTTTTAAATTCGGAAAATTCATTATTTGGAATTTCACAGTGTCGCGAATTTGGGACGATTGACAAATTCCGAAAAATAAAATTCCCGAATAATGAAATTTACGAATAATAAAATTCCCGAATTGGAGGATTTGTGAATAATAAAACCAATTCGTGAATTTTAGAGTATCTGGAATTTTATTTTTCTGAATTTTCCAGTCATCCCTTTATTATTCAGGAATTTTAATATTTGAGAATTCTCCAATTCGGGAATTTTATTATTGGGAAATTTTTCAATTCGGGAGTCTTATCACTTGGAAATTGTATTATTCGGGAATTTCACAGTGTCCGGAATTTTATTTTTCGAGAAGTTTTCAATTCGGTAAAATTTTTAAGGGTCGGGAATTTCACAATTCGAAAATTTTCCGATTTGGAAGTTTTATTATCTGGAAATTTTATTATTCAGGAATTTTTCAATTCGGGAAATTAATTATTTGGAATTTCACAGTGTCGCGAATTCGCAACGATTGAAAATTCTCGAAAAATAAAATTCCAGAATAATGAAATTTACGAATAATGAAATTCCCGAATTGGGAAATTCGTGAATAATAAAATGAATTCGTGAATTTTACAGTATCTGGAATTTTTATTTCTCTAAATTTTCCAGTCATCCCTTTATTATTTAGTAATTTCAATATTTGAGAATTCTTCAATTCGGGAATTTGATTATTTAGGAATTTTATTTTTCGGGAATTTTCCAATTCGGGAGTTTTATTACTTGGAAATTGTATTATTCGGGAATTTCACAGTTTTGGAAATTTTATTTTTCGAGAATTTTCCAATTCGGTAAAATTTTTAATTTGTGAATTTCATTATTTGAAAATTTTTATTGTTCAGGAATTTTCCAATTCGAGAACCTTATTATTCGAAAAATTTTCATTGAGAAATTTTATTATTCGGAAATTTTATTTTTCGGAATTTTACTGTTACCCCCTTATCATTCGAGATTTTTTCAATTTGGAAATTGTGTGATTTGAAAATTTTATTATTCGGTAATTTCTCAATTCGGAAAATTCGTTATTTGGAATCTCACAGTGTCCCGAATTGGGAACGATTGAAAAATTCCAAAAAATAAAATTCCTGACACTGTAAAACTCCTGAATAATAAAATTTATGAATAATAAAATTCCGAAACAATAAAATTTATAAATAATAAAATACCCGGATTGCAAAATTTGTGAATAATAAAATGAATTTGTGAATTTTATTGTTTAGGATTTATTAATCATCCCCGGGAATTTTATCATTCGGAAATATCATAATTCGGAAATTTTCCTATTCAGGAGTTTTACAGAACAGGAAATTTTATTTTCTCAAATTTTCCAGTCGTCCCTTTATTATTCGGTAATTTTAATATTCGAGAATTTCCCAACTCAGGCATTTTATTATTTCGAAATTTTATTAATCGGGAATTTTCCATTCCGGGAGCTTTATTATTTGGAAATTGTATTTTCCGGGAATTTCACAGTGTCAGGAATTTCATTTCTTTTTAATTTTCCAATGTGGGAGTTTTATTACGTCGAAATTATATTATTCAGGAATTTTACAGTGTCAGGAATTCAATTTTTGGAATATTTTCCAATTCGGTAAAATTTTCAAGTGTCGGGAATTTTATAATTCAGGAGTTTTCCGATTCGGGAGTTTTATTACTTGGAAATTTTATTATTCGGGGAATTTTCAGTTTCGGAAATTTCATGTTCCATAATTTTTCAATCGTCAATTTATTATTCGGGAAGTTTTCAAATTTGGGAATTTTATTATAAAAAATTCTTCTATTTGGGAGTTTTATAACTTGGGGTTATAATTATTCTGGAATTCTCCAATTCGTAAATTTTATTATTATAAAATTTTATTTTTCGAGAATTCTTTAATTTAAGGACCTTATTATTCGGAAATTTTTTATTTGGAAATTTTATTATTCGGGAATTTCATTTTTTGGAATTTGACTGTTGCCACTTTATTATTTGGGGGTCTTCCAGTTTGGAAATTTCGTAATTTGGAAATTTTCTTATTCGGAAATTTCCTAATTCGGCAAATTCATTATTTGGGAATCTCACAGTGTCACGAATTCGGGAAGATTAAAAAATCCAGAGAAATAAAATTCCTGAATAATGAAATTTACGAATTACAAAATTACCGAATTGGAAAATTCGTGAATAATAAAATGAATTCGTATATTTTACACTATCTGGAATTTTATTTTCTTGAATTTTCCAGTCGTCCCTTCATTATTCGGTAATTTTAATATTTCAGAATTCTCCAATTCAGGAATTTTATTATTCGGTAATTTTCTATTCCGGTAGTTTTATTATTCGGAAATTGTATTATTCGGGAATTTCACAGCATCAAAAATTTTATTTTTCGAGAATTTATAAATTCGATAATATTTTCAACATTTGAGAATTATATAATTCGGAAATTTTCTGATTCGAGAACGTTATTTTTCAGGAATTTAATTATTCGGAAATTTCATTATTTGGGAATTTCACAGTGTCAGGAATTTCATTTTTTTTTAATTTTTCAGTCGTGCCTTTATTATTTGGAAATTTTATTTTTGAAAATTCTCCAATTAGGGCGTTTTATAATTCGGGAATTTTATTATTCAGGAATTTTACAATTCGTAAATTTTACTATTCGGGAATTTTACTAGGCCGGAAATTTTATTTTTTGGAGTTTTTCAGTCGTCACTTTACTATTCAGGAATTTTCCAATTTGGGGATTTTCCAATTTAGGAATTTTGTAATTCTGAAAATTTTATCATTCGAGAATTTCCCAATTCAGAAAATTCATTAATCGGGAATTTTACAGTGTCGCGAATTTTGGACGATTAAAAAATCCAGAAAAATAAGATTCCTGACCTTGTGAACCTTCCGAATAATGAAATTTACGAATAATAGAATTCCGGAATCAGAAAATTTCCAAATAATAAAATTTCCGAATTGTTAAATTTCCAAATAATAAAATTCCCGTATAATAAAATTCACCACAAAAAATTGCCCATATTAAATATTCGAACTAGAAAATTCCCGAATGCTAAAATTTCCAAATTAAAAAAATCAATTTTTTTACAATTATTATTTATTTAATAAAATGCAATTTCAAATATCTTAACAAAAAATATTATTTTAAATGTTTGAAGTTTTTAAGAATATTGTTTCAATTCAAAATAACAATAATTGGAGAAAATAAATTTCTGTGGATGGAAATTTCTTTTCAATTATTGCTTTTTTTAATTCAAACAATAATTTTAGAAACTTTAAACATTGAAATTATTTTTTTTAATAAAAAATATTCAACTTTTGTATTTTAAGTAACTAAATAATATAAATGAACAAAACATTTTATTGTTGGATTCCAGGAATTTTTTGCTTCGTATATTTTATAATTCAGCAATTTTCTGTCCAGCATTTTTTTTTGCAAGAATTTTCCAATTCGGTAATAAGTATTATAAACCGTTTGGGAATTCTATTATTCGGAAAATTTATCATTCGGGAAATTTTATCATTTAGGAAATATACAGTGTCGGGAATTCCATTTTTCGGAATTTTTTGGTCGTCCCTTTATTATTTGAGAATTTTAACATTCGGGAATTCTGTTATTCAAAAATTCCCCAATTAGGGAATTTTATTATTCGAGAAATTTCTATTCGAGAACCTTATTATTCGGGAATTTTTCATTCAGAAATTTTATTAGTCGGGAATTTCACTGTGTCGGGAATTTTATTTTTCGGAATTTTACTGTCGCCACTTTATTATTGGGGAACTTTTAATTTGGGAATTTTGTAATTCCGAAATTTTATTGTTTGGGAATTTTTCAATTTGGAAAATCTATTATTTGGGAATTTCACAGTGTCGCGAATTTGGGACAATTGAAGAATTCTGAAAAATAAAATTCCTGACACTGTGA
>JAUELO010364299.1:0-14634 GCA_032357855.1 Amphibolips quercusostensackenii | reverse complement strand
CAATCTTATTTCCCCTCTTTTCCACTTACCCTCCCCTCATTTTCCATGCTCTCTGACCCTACATTTCCCCTTAGTTCCAAAACTTCACCTACCCGACATTTCCCCTACTTATCTCCTTTCATTTTCCCTCAGCACCCCTACTTCCCCTCCTCTTGCGTGTTGTGTGATGTGAGTTGTAAGTTGATGAGTTGATGAGTCGTGAGTTTCGAGTGACCTTTGAACCAAATAGTTGAATTTTCAACCCAGAAGATTAATTATTTACTGAAAACTACACAGAGAAAATCCTGAAGCACTGAGTACTTTTCTATACACGACTGGTTCTTTTATATTTAAAAACATACACTACTCGTTAGTGTATAGACACAAGCCAGAAGTTACTCGAGACTAACCAGTCGTTTATGATACACTAATGCCAATAGAGCAGAGACTAGTGCGAACTACACTATTCTAGTCACTAGTCTCTACACTATGATATACGACTAAGTAGTGTATTCGTCGTGGTACGAATTTCCGATCATCAACGACCGAAGCCGAATAAGAACGAAAGCAGCAACAGCTATCAGCCGATCAGAAATGAAGAAAGAAATCGGACTATCGTAATCGCGGGTTGCTTTTTTCAATAAGGTAAACTATTCGCGATGATTAGGGGTCGCTTTAAAGGACATAAAAAACTAATTTTTTAAGAAAAATCAGTTTTAAGTACAATATTGTGAGAAAAATAACTTACTTTGAACGTTTTAACGTTTTCTTCACTTGTCTGTCTTATAAATGTTTATAAAAGTTCACAAAACCACAACGCGCGACACCGATATTGCGATTTTTTTCTATATTTCTGATCGGCTGACAGCTGTTGCTGCATTCGTTCTTATTCGGCTTCGGTCGTTAATCATCGGAAATGCATACTGCGACTTATACACTACTCAGTGGTGTATTATAAAGCAATGACTAGTGTAGCTCTCACTAGTCTCTGCTCTATTGACATTAGTGTAGCATAAACGACTGTTTACTCTCAATAAACGACTAGCTCGTGCCTATACACTAACCAGTAGTGTATGGAATGTTATGTTTTTTTTATGAAAGAACCAGTCGTGTATAGAAAAGTACTCAGTGCTTCAGGATTTTCCCTGTGTAGTAAATTCGCAAAAAATATATTAATTTTTAACCAAGCAGTTGCATTTTTAACCAAAAAGGTTGATTTTGAAATCAAAAAGATATTTTATTTACCAAAAATAAAATAGTTGAATTTTCAGATAAAAAGAAATGTCAACCAAAAATGAAACGATTTTTCAACAAAACAGTTAAATTTTCAACTAGTAAAATGAATCTGTAACAATAAAAAAAAATTAACAAAGTAGTTCGAATTTCAACCACGCAGCGAAATTTTCAACAAAAAAGATTAATTTTCTGCTGAAAATAAAATAGTTAAGTTTTTATTTAAAAATTCAGTTCCAACCAAAAATGGAATGAATTTTCAGTTTAAAAATCCAATTCTAATCAAAAAGGAAATAGATTTCCAAGAAAATAGTTAGATTTTCAACCAAAGAGATAAATTTTTAAATTTAATAGTTAGATTTTCAGTTAAAAAATATATGTTTAACTAAAAAACAATGATTTTTCAACAAAATCGTTTAATTTTTAACCAAAAAAAAATGAATTCTCGACGACAACCAGACAAGGAGATTAATTTTTAACCAAATAGTTGAATTTTTAATGAAAAAAAAATAAATTTTCTGTCAGTGAAAAAAAGTATTTGCCAACCAAAAAAAAAATTTTTTAATTTAAAAGACATAATTATAGGCATAAAATTTAATTTTCTATAAAGAAAGCCAGAAGAAAAAAAAACATAAATATTCAAACAAATAGTTCAAGTTTCAAATAAGAAAGATAAATTCACAATTGAAAATGAACTAGTTTAATTTTCAGTAAATAAAATTAATAGTCAAAAAAAAGAGAGAAATTTCAAGAAAAATAGTTCAACTTTTCACCCAAATAGTTCAGTTTTCAACAAAATGGATGGATTTTTAATTAAGAAATTCGATTTTCTACCAAAAAGCACAAATTTTTAACAAAATACATGAATGGTCAAATAAATAGTTCAATTTTTAAACAAGAAAATTATTTTCCGAGCAAAAAAGACAAATTTTCAATAAAATAATAAAATTTTTAACCAAAAGAGATAAATTAAAAAAAATGTGATGGATTTATTTTTAATAAAACTGTTATATTTTTAACCAACAACGATGATTTTAAAATCATAAAGAATAATTATCTACTAAAAATAAAATGATTAAACTTTCAGACAAAAAAAAATCAACCAAAAATGGAAAAAATATTCAGCAAAATATTTAAACTTTTAACCAGTGAATTAAATCGTTTACCCTAAAATTTTGTTTACCAAAGTAGTTCAACTATCAAACAAGTAGTGACATTTTTAACCAAAATAGATTAATTCTCTACTAAAAATAATATATTAAAATTTTAGTTAAAAAATTTACTTACAACCAAAGACAAATGTAATAAAAACAAATGTAATAGTTGATATTTTAGCCAAAAGAAATTTTAATTTTTATTTAAAAAAAGTTAAATTTTTAGAAAAATAGTTGACTTGTTAACTGATAACCATACTTTAAATAAAATTTCTTTATTTTCAGCTAAGAAAAAGATTAATTTTTTGCCAGTAAAAAAAGTATTTATAAACAAAAAAAAATTTTCCACAAAATATTTCGATTTTTGAATGAAAAGGATAAATTTAGAATCAAAGATAGAATAGTTACATTTTTAGTAAATAAAATTAATATTTAACCAAAAGAAACAAATTAAAAAAAATAGTTAAATTTTTCAACAAAATAGTTCAATTTTCAACTATAACTATGAATTTTCAAGCAAGAAATTCTATTTTCTATCAAAAAGCACAAATTGTTAACAAAATATATAAATACATGAAACAACCAAATACCTCAACTTTCGAACTAGAAGATTATTTTTCAAATAAAAAAAAGCAATTTTTAAAAAATGCATGAAATTTTGACCAAGAAAGACAAATCTTCAACAAAAATGAAATAGTTAAATTTTTAGTAAGACTATATTCAAACCAAAAAAAAAATAAATATATAATAATCACAAAATAATAATAAAATAGTGAAATTTTAAACCCAAAAATTGAATTTTTAACAAAAAACTGTAATAATTGATATTTCAACAAAAAAAAATTTAAGCTTTGAATAATAAATATTTTTCGAAAGAATAATTGATTTTTTAAACAAAAATGATACTTTCAAACAAAAATGATTAATTTTTATCAAAGTAAATTAGCTTCTTACTAAATATTTGAATTTTTAACCAAAAACATGACATTTTTGACGAAGAAGAATAATTTTTCGCAAAAAAAAAATACTTATTTATAACGAAATACATGAATTTTTAACCAAATAATTGAATTTTTGACAAAAACAGATAAAGTTACAATGAAAAATGAAATAAAAAAATTTTCAGTGAAAAAAATAAATAAATTTTTAACCAAAATTATGAACTTTCAAGCAAAAACATTAGTTTTGTTTACAAAAGACCAATTTTCAAGAAAGTACAGAAATTTCTACCAAATCATATGAATATTAAGCTAGAAAAAACAATTTTTCAACAAAAATAAAATAAATGAAGTACATTCATCCTATTCTGTCAGTAAATTTTTATTAAGCAAAAAACTGAAAATATTTTTAATTTTTATAATTTTTAACGATATTTAATGTAATATTTTTTCTTTAGAATTCAATTTAGATTGATAAGCAATGATTGTATTGACCGTCTCTTTGATAAACATATTCAGAATCTTATTTAGAATTTTTTGATATAAAGTAAACCGGTAATTTTAAAATTGCAAATTTGGTCTACATCAGCACAATAAACAGAAAATTTAAATATATGCAAATTATGGAAATTAATAAGAGTTTCGTTTTTAGAAATATGATTAATAATATTTAAATTTTGTTGGCTTACCGCTGATGAATACTTTCATTAGTTAAATTAAAAAATATTTCTAATTTTATCCTGAATTTTGACAAGACGACCAAATTCAAAAATTTCCCATACTATGATGTAGAAAAATGTTAATTATTTTGAAAGTTATAATTCATTATAAAAAACAAATCGAATTTTTACTTTTTTGTAATTTCCGCTTGCAGCAATGACATCATTTTTTTATTATTTTATTTTAAATAAAAGCACAGTAGAAGACACTTTTAAAATATAAAATTATTATTTATTTTTGTAAACTTGTCTTAATTAGACTTTCAACAATCCAAATATTATAAACAATAATATCACGTAGTAGATAAAACATTGTTAATCTTGATTCAATTTTAAAAAGAAAACAAATAGCTTATTTAAGAATTTTTTTGAAATCATTAAAAATTATGTATCATAAAAATTTTTTATGAAAAAGTTACTGTATGTTTATCAAATTATTTAATTTAGAAAAAAGCAGACCAAAAAATCTTACGTGTGACATTTTTATAAAAAAAAAATTCTGTCAGAAAAAATTAATTTTGAAATAAAAAAAAACGAATTTTTAACAAAAGACATGGATTTTTCACAAAATTATTTAATTTTCAACTAAAAGAGATTAATTTCCTACAAAAAAAGAAAAAATTAAATTTTGAGTAAAACAAGTAAAATAAAAAATAATAATTTGTAACAAATAAAGATTTTTGGATCAAGAAAAAAATTTTCCTCAGAATTATTGGACTTTTAATCCAATTAAAAAACGAGTTTTCTGTTAAACAGTTAAATTTTTCACCCGAAAATAAAAATTTCAAAAAAAAGTTAGTTTTTAACCCAAGGTCTGCATTTTTACCTAAAAAAAAAAATTCAGACCAAGAATATTTTTTCTACCAAAAAAGACCATTTTTTAGCTAATAAACATTCATTTTCAACAAAAAATGGAAGTTACATTTTTAATCGAAAACTTCATTTTCAACTAAAAGAAAATAGAACTTTTAACAAAATAGTTAAATCCTTAACCAAAAAGAATAATTTTTAACCAAAAATTTGAATATTTAATCCTAAACGATGAATTTAATTTTCAACCAAGTAATGGAATTTTTGAACGAAAAATATGAATTTTCAACCAAATAGTTGAATTTTTAGCCAGGAAAATATATTTTCAACCAAAAATATTAATGTTCCACTAAAAAAAATGAATTGTTAACAAACAACATAAATCTTTAAGAAAATTATTAAACTTTCAACCAAAAATATAAATTTTTAACAAAAAAGTCAATTTAAAAGAAAATAGTTAAATTTTCAACTAAAATTATGAATCTTCAGCCAAAAAAGATTTTTATTTTAAATTCAAAACACTTGAACTCAACCAGAAGAGCCAAATTTTTTTAAAGAATGCATGAATTTCCAAACAAAATGTTGAATTTTCAACTAAAAAAAAAAACAATTTTGTGATTAAAAACATTAATTTTCGACCAAAAATTATAAGAAGTTCCGTTTTTATCCCAAAAAATTATTTCTGCATAAAAAAAAACTAATTTTCAACAAAATAGTTACATTTTTAACAAAAGGAATTCATTTTCAAACTAAGATGATGAATCTTCAACCAACAAAATATGAATTTCTGACAGAGGAGTATAAATTTTAATGACGTGGTTAAATTTTTAGTCAAACAAAATAAGTTTTTTTAACGAATAATGTAATAGTAGATATTTTAACTGAAAAAGATTTTAATTCTAAATAAAAAATCATTGAATTCAACCAAAAAGGACAAAAATTTGAGAACATGGTTGAATCCTCAACCAAAAAAAATTATTTTTCAATCAAACAGTTTTTTTTCCCAAAAAAGAATGAAATTTGTAATAAAGTAGAAAAAGGTTTTAACAACAAAGATAAATTTTCAAAAAAGTCGTTGCATTCTCAACCCAGAAAGATTCATGTTGAATTTTTAACCAAAATTTTAATTTTCAACAATAAGTTAATTTTTACAAAAGTAGTTGAATTTTCAACTGAACAGCTAAATTTACAATTAAAAAAAAATTATTTTCCAACCACGGATCATGTATGAATCATAAATTATGGTTGAAAATTAATATTTTATCATTCAAAATTTAACAATATGGTGGAAAATTCATGTATTTTGTTGAAAATTCGTTGTTTTCTTTAGTTTAAAATCAGTTTTGTTAACTGAAATCGTAACTGTTCGATTTTTGGTTGAAAATCGATATTTTTGATTAAAAAATTTTAGGTTTCTGGGGCAGTTAAATTTTCAATAAAAAAAATGAATCTTTAACCAGAGTTATTTTAACTTAAAATCAGAAAGATTTGAATTCTAATAGAAAAAGTCGAATTTCAAACAAAATAGATCAATTTTTCACTACTTAGTTGAATTTTCAATTAGAAAATATCAAGTTTAAATTAAAAATAGCAATTTTGAACCAAAAATATCAGATGCCGACTAAAAATTCAACAGTTAGAATTTCAGTAACCAAAATTATTCTCAACCATAGGGAAAATAACAAATGATTAACAGAATGGTTAAATTATATACAACCAAAAAGACGAATTGAAAAAATACATGAATTGTTCACCAAATAGCTAAAGTTTTAAATGAAAGAAATGAATTTTAAATTAAAAATATCAATTTTAAATGAAAAATATCAATTTTTAACTAAAAATTCAACAGTTACATTTTCAGTTAACAAGGTTATTCTTAACCACAAAAAATGAATTTTCAACAAAATAGTTGAAATAATAATAATTGAATTAAATTGAAATTCATTAAATTAATCAATTAAAATTAAATAGCTTAATTTTTAATTAAAAAAAGGAATGATTTTGCAACTAAAATGATTTTATTTGAAACAAAACGGTTAAATTAAACTAAAAAATACGAATTTTTAACAAAATACATAAATTTTTCACCAAATAGTTGAATTTTCAACTAGAAAATATCAAGTTTTAATTTAAAATATCAATTTTCAACCAAAAGTTAAAGTGTTATATTTTCAGGTAAAAGAAAATCAGTCTAAACCACAACAAAAGAATTTTTAACAAAATAGTTAAATTTTTAAACACAAAAATGAATCTTTAACCCAAAATGATTTCGATTTATAGTCAAAATCAGTTGCAATTCCGCAAAAAGGACAAATTTTCAACAAAACACTTGAATTTTTTCCTAATCATTGAATTTTCTACTAGAAAATATAAATTTTCATTTAAAAATATAAGATGCTTACTGAAAATCAAACTGTTATATTTTCAATAAACAAAATTAATTCTAACAAAAAAAAATAATAATAACGCATTGTCAACAAAACAGTTAAATTTTCAACCAAAGAAATTAATTCTTCAACCAAAAATTATTGTCATTTGTAATCCAATACAGTGGAATTTAACCAAAAAGACGAATTGAAAAAATACATGAATTTTTCACCAAATAGATGAAGTTTTAAATAGAAAATATGAATTTTAAATCAAAAATATCAATTTTTGAATAAAAATTCAACAGTTACATTTTCAGTTAACAAAGTTATTCTAAACCAGAAAAAAGCGAATTTTCAACAGAATAGTTACATTAATAATAATGAAATTAAATTGAAATTTATTTGATTAATTAATTACAATCAGATAGTTGAAGTTTCATTTTCAAAAATAGAAATGATTTTTCAACCAAAATGATTTTATTTGAAACAAAAAACAGTTTAATTAAACTAAAAAATACATGAATTTTTCACCAAACAGTTGAATTTTTGAATAGTAAGTATCAAGTTTTAATTAAAAATATTAATTTTCAACTAAAAGTTGAACTGTTATACTTTCAAGTTAAAAAATCAGTCTAAGCCACAAAAAAAAAATTTTTGACCAGATAGTTGAATTTTTAACCACGAAAATGAATGTTCAACCAAAAATGATTTCAATTTGAAGTCAAAATCAGTTGAAATTCAGACAAAAAGACGAATTTTCAACAAAATACATGAACTTTCTACTAACAAATTTAAATTTTTATTTAAAAGTATAAATTTTTACTGAAAATTAAACTGTTATTTTCTCAATATACAAAATAATTTTAACAAAAAAATAAAAAACAAAGCATTGACAACAGAACAGTTAAATTTTTAACCAAGGAAATTAATTCTTTAACCAAAAATTCTTTTTATTTGTAATCAAAAACCGTGGGATTTAACAAAAAAGACAAATAAAAAAAATACATGAATTTTTCACCAAAAAGTTGAAGTTTTAAATAGAAAATATGCATTTTGAATTGAAATTATCAATTTTAAACAAAAAAAATAAATTTTTAAGTAAAAATTCAACAGTTACATTTTCAGTAAAAAAAATTGATCTCAACCACAAATAATAACAAATTTCTAATAGAATAGTTAAATTATTAACCAAAGAAATTAATCTTTAATCGAAAATAATTTTAATTGAAAATTAAAAACAGTTGAAATTCAGTTAGAAAGACGAAATTTCATCAAAATACATGAATTTTCGATCAAATAGTTTAATTTTTAACTAGAAAATATGAATTTTCAAAAAATAATATCAATAATTAACCAAATATTAAAGAGTTGCATTTCAGGTTAATAAACTTAATTCTAAACAAAAAAAAACCTCTAATTTTCAACAGGTTTGTTATATTTTTAACCAAAAAAAAAAAAGAAATTTCAACCAAAAATATCAATTTTCTACTAAAAATTCAAAAGTTACATTTTCAGGTAACAAAATTATTCTGATATACAAAAAAAAGAAATTTTTAACAAAATGGTTCAATTATCAATCAAAGAAATAAAGCTTTAATCAAAAACAATTTTCATTGGAAATTAAAACCAGTTGATATTCAGCCAAAAAGGCCAATTTTTCATGAAATAGTTTAATTGGCAACTATAAAATATAAATTTTCAACTAGAAATATCAATTTTTAACTTAAAATTAAACAATTGTATTTTTAATTAGTAAAGTTGATTTTAGACAAAAAAACAATGAATTTTCAACAGAAAAGTTAAATTTTTAAGCAACAAAATGAATCTTCAATCAAAAATATCAATTTTCAACTAAAAATTCAACAGTTACATTTTCATTTAACAAAATTATTCTAAATTACGAAAAAACAAAGTTTCAACAGAATAGTTAAATTATCAACGAAAGAAATAAACCTTTATTTAAAAATAATTTTAATTGGAAATTAAAAATCGTTGAAATTCAGACAAAAAGAAGAATTTCCAAGAAAAAACATTAATTTTTCGTCATATAATTAATTTTTAAATAAAAAAAAAATATTTTCAAATAAAAATATCCATTTGTAATTAAAAATTAAACAGTTGCATTTTTAGTTAATAACATTAATTCTAAGTAACAAAAAAACAACGAAATTTCAATAAAGTAGTTAAATGCTTACTAAACAAAATTAATCTTCAACCAAAAATATAAATTTTGAATTAGAAATTTAACAGTGAATAATTTTAATTGGAAATTAAAAACGAATGAAATTCAAAAGGACGAATTTTCAACAAAATGCACGAATTTTCCTTCCAATAGTTTAATTTTTAACTGGAGAATATGAATTTTTAATTAAAAATGTCAAGTTTTAACCAAAAATTGAAGAGTAATATTTTTAGTTAATAAGGTTAATTCTTAACAACAACAAAACAATGAACTTTCAACAGAGTAGTTTAATTTTTAACAAAAAAAAAAAATAAACCTTTAACAAAAAACATAAATTTTCAACTAGAAATTCAAACGTTATATTTTCAGTTGACAAAACTATTCTAAACTACAAAAAAATAATTTTAAACAAAATTGTTGAATTACCGACCAAAGAAATGAACCCTTAAGAAAAAATAATTTTAGTTGGAAATTAAAAGCAGATAAAATTCAGCCAGAATGACGAATTTTCAACAAAATACATTAATTTTCTGTCTAATAGTTTAATTTTTCAACTGAAAATATGAATTTTTAATCAAAAATATTAATTTTCATCCAAAAACAGAACAGTTGTACTAAGTAACGAATTTTCAACAGAGTAGTTAAATTTTTAACAATAAAAAAAAATCTTCAACCAAAAATATCAATTTTCAACTAAAAATTCAACAGCTACATTTTTAGTTAACAAAACAATTTCAAATAAACAAAATTTCAATAGAAGAGTTAAATCATCAAACAAAGAAATTAGCCTTGAATCAAAATTAGTTTTAATTGAAAATTAAAAATAGATCAGACTCAGCCAAAAAGACGAATTTTGAACAAAATACATAAATTTTCCACCCAACAGTTTAATTTCCCACCCGAAAATGTGATTTTTCATTTAAAAATATCAATTTTCTACCAAAAATTAAACTGTTATATTTTCAGTTGATCTTTCTTTTTTATGAATATAGTTTTCTGAAATAAAACATATTAGAAATGTTCCTCAAATTTTTCATCTGGGTCATATTAAATGTAAATTTTCTTTAAAATAGTTTTAAGGACCCTTTTAGCGAAGAATAATATTAATATTTATTAATTGTTGTCAAACCAAAAGTCGAAGAAAAACCTAAAAGCATTAATTATTACCTCACTAAGTGAAAAGTGGAAAAAAAGTTTAACAGTTTAGAAAAAAAACCGCAACTTTTTACCACTTATCTAAGAGAATATAGTTATAAGCGATAATAAATTGTTTAAACAAATATATTCATTAACTTGAATTATTTATTACTTCACTAAGTGAAAAATGGGTAAAAATTTCAGAAGGAACCGCAACTATTTAGCATTATTAAAGAAAAAGATAGTTATAAACAATAATAATTTTTTTAAATAATCATTTTTGGTAAAGTTAATTATTTATAAAATTAATTATCTATAAACTTAATCTAAGTAAAAAGTAGACTATTAGTTGAAAATTTCAAAAATAACCGTAACTTTCTATCATTATTCGAATTAAATATCATTAAAAAATTAATTAATTGTTTAAAAAATTAATTCTTTCAGCTTTAATTATTTACTTATCTCACTCTCATTAGAAATTGGACAAAAGTGGAAAATTTGTGAAAAAACTGCAACTTTCTAGCATTATTATGAGAGAATATTATTAAAAATCATAATAAATTACTTGAATTATTATTTTTGTTAAAAATAATTGAATATTACCTTACTCTTATTAAAAGTTGGACAAAGTGAAAATTTTTATGAAAAACCGCCACTTTCTAACTCTATTCTAAAAGACAATTGCTCAAAACAATAATAAATTGTTTAAATAATGTATATAAACATCTAATCATCAAGATAAAGTAGTATTTTAAATATAAGAAACAATCTGCGTCAAAAAAACCCCAAGAAAATCATAATTAGCGCCAAAAACTAGAAAACACTTTTTTCACGTATGGGGTTTTTTTGGACCCTATAACACAGACTTATTAAAGAAACATTTAAAAAGTAATATCTCATTTGTATTCTGTGGCTAATTTTGAAGAGAAACGTTGAGTTTCAACTCGATTCACCTAATATTGACGATTCTGCATAAAATTTACAAAAACGTTTCTTTTTCTTATGGGAAATACGTGTTAAACTTCATGAACTGGGTAAAAAAATTTTAATATTTATCTAGGAAAACATGTGGGAAATTGTATGGGAGTAATCTCTCAGATAGTATAGTTGAAGTATGTCATTTGAGACGATCCGATACTTTACGTATAATGTTTAAATGTTTTAGGGTATTTTCAAAGATTTCGATAAATTTTTAATAGATTTTAATAATCTGTAGGGAGTTTTAAGATTTTAGGATATTATTTTATATAATTTCCAAAGATTTTAATGATTGTAAGGGTTTTTTAAAGCTCTAAAGTTATTTTAATAAATTTTCCAGGATTTCAGAAAATATAATCAAATTCGATAGAATGGTACGGGATTTTATAATATTTAGGTGTATATTAAAGAATTTTCTCACTCTTGAAATCCTTTAAAGTCATCATAAATTATTAGACATTTCATAAAATTCTTTTAAATTCTTTTTAATTTTTCTCAACTTATTTCAAACTAACTTAAACCAATGCATTTTTTGTTAAATTTTTTTAATTCACTTGTTTGTTTTATAATTTATCTTCATTTTCTTATGAATTTTATCGAGTTCCTCAAATTCCCCTTTAATTCCTCTAAACTCATTCAAATAATTTTACAGATTTTTGAAAATATCAAATATTTCACACAGATTTTAAAGATTTGAGAAGATTTCAAGGATTTGAAAAATTTCAAGAGATTTTAAAGATTTCGTACAGATATCCAATATTGCAAGGACTTCAGAAAGATTTAAATTATCTAATAAAGACTTTACAGAGTTCATAAAAATTTCAAAAATTTTCAGTGATTTTAAAGATCTTTGAAGATTCCACATATTTCATAGAGATTTCAAAGATTTTAAATTATAAGAAAATTAAAAAAAAATATCAGAAGATTTAAAAGAGTTCTAAAGATTTCAAAGATTTGTCAGATTTCAAAGATATCAAGAATTTAACAAAGATTTCATGAAGATTCAAAATGATTTCAAAGATTTAAGAATATTTCAGAGATTTCGCAGATTTTCAAGATTGCAAGGATTTCACAAAGATTTCAAAGATTTCACAAAAATTTTAAACATTTCACAAACATTTTAAAGTTTTGAAATGATTTTAGAGATTTTCGAGGATTGAAAATATTTCACAGAGTTTTCAAAGATTTGAAATAATTTTGAAGGTTTTGAAAAATTTCAGAAGATGTCAAAGATTTAACACAGTTTAAAAGATTCCCATGATATTCTAGAATTTCACTAAGTTTTCAAATATTTCACCGACATTGCAAGAATTCGAGAATGATTTCAAAGATTTTTAATGATCGCCTAGATTTTCAAAGGTTTTAAATATTTCACAGAGATTTTGAAGATTTTAAAGATTTCGAAGATTTAAAAGAGTTTAAAATGTTTTTAAACATTTCCGGAGATATCACATATTTCACAGAGATTTCAGAGATTTAAAAGTGTTTTAAAGGATTCAGATTTCGCAGATTTCCAAGATTGAAAGAATTCCAAAGATTTTAAATATTTCACAAAGATTTTAAGCATTTCACAAATATTTAAGAGGTATAAAATATTTTGCAGAGATTTCAAAGAATTCACAAAGACTTTAAATATTTCACAAAGATTTCAAAGATTTCGCAAGAATTTAAAAGATTTAAAATCTTGAACTTCTTTATATGAATTGTTCTCATATGTAAAATAATAATAATTTTTTAATTGTTTCAGTGTTTTCCAGAAAAGTACATCTTCATCTGGTCATAAGAGGGGCAAAAAAGTGAGGAGGAACCTGCACACGATAAATTAGCAGGTTCAAACGCTAATGGATAAGGTGGAGGAAAACAAAGAAAATTAGACTTTTGGACTCCTGCCGACACTATTTTCATTGAAAATTTAATATTTTATTTTTTGTTTAGAATACACCTCCTATAGTTAAAAATTCTAATATTTGGCAAAATATTTAACTGTTTCCTTGAGAGTTTATATTTTTTGATAGAAATGGAATCTTTTTTTCTAACTCATCTTTTCTTGCTAAAAATGAACTTTTTTTCATTTAGCGGTCTTGTAAAAAAAATTTTCTTTGCTTGAACAATTTAGTTAAACATTCGTCTTCACATTTTATATTCTGTACAAAAGTAACTATTATATATTGTACATACGCTTATATAAATATCCTGTATAGTATTTGTTGCACCAGGGCCTCAATAAACTCTGCATTAATCAATATTATGTTTACCTTATAATAAGTGATTACTCCCAACCTGTACTTTTGAATTATTAACTTCGTACGTATATGGGGAAAATACAAATTCGGTATACTAAGCGTGGTACCAGCATATTGTATATTTCCTATACACAAGTATGGAAAAAGTACCAATTTAATGGATAAAAATAAGTGTATGTATGGCAAATTTACCATACACAAGTATGGAAGAAATACCAATTAGGTATAACAAAATTGCGTCCTGTATATTGTATATTTCCCATACATATGTATGTAAAAATGACAATCCTGTATGGGAAAATTACTATGTTGCGTGTGGCAAATATACCATACACAAGTATGGAAAAAGTTCCATACCTTGTATGGGTTAAAAATTTCCCATACATGTATGGAAAATTTACCATGATTTTTCTAACAGTGTATGTTTGAATGAAGTATAGTGGATGCATAGCTCAAACATAGCTAAGTATAACAACGTATGCTTGAAATGTAGAAAAAGTATGTCTATAGTAGGTATAGACTTATTATTGATTATGGGGGATAATCAGTTATCTGAAATACATGAAAATAGAGATCGAGAATCATGATTTGCTTAATGTCAAAGAATATTGTTTGTAACTTCTCAAATAAGTAAAATGCAAATGTGTAAATTGTTATTTGTGAACTGTTATTTGTACATCAATTGTTTAACTTTATATTATGTAAAATTTAACACTACATATTTCACCTGAGTAATAGTTTTAGTAAACCTTTTTATGCTTTAACATTATGTTTAGGAAACAAAGATTCTGTATCTCTTACTAATATATATATATATATATATATATATATATATATATGGGACGTTCCACGTCAACCGGGACAAATCATTTGCCAAAAATCTTCTCAACCG